>JAQIXP010001406.1:0-18573 GCA_034700285.1 Proteroiulus fuscus | reverse complement strand
GAAATTTGTGAAAAATTGTCTGGAAAACCTGGAAATGTCATGGAAATTTGTTACTGGATTTGGCCAGACACCCTGTTTAAAAGAAAGGCTTAAATTGGTATCTCGAGTATACTGGCATGCCGTAGTAGAGAGGGGATAGTTGTCGACAGGTTTAATTATAAAATACGGAGCCCCATGCTGATTATTCTTTAAGGGAAAACTGCTATGCCTCGAGATACAGTGGCATGTTGGATAAAAGAGATAGCACTGGGTTTACCTTGAGACACACTGGCATGCCAGTTAAAAGGAGGCCCATGCTGATTTTCCCCGAGGTTTACTGGCATGCCAGGAAAAAGGTGGTTACCTCGAGGTACAGTGGCATGTTAGATAAAAGAGGCAGCACTGGTTTACCTCGAGACGCACTGGCATGCCAGGTAAAAGGAGGTCCATGCCGATTTTCCTCGAGACACACTGGCATGCCAGGAAAAAAGTGGTTACCTCGAGGTATAGTGGCATGTTAGATAAAAGAGGCAGCACTGTTTTACCTCAAGACATACTGGCATGCCAGGTAAAAAGAGGCCCATGTCGATTTTCCTCGAGGTTTACTGGCATTCCAGGAAAAGGTGGTTACCTCGAGGTATAGTGGCATGTTAGATAAAAGAGGCAGCACTGGTTTACCTCGAGACACACTGGCATGCCAGGTAAAAGGAGGCCCATGCTGATCTTCCTCGAGGGGTACTGGCATGCCAGAAAAAAAGGAAGCAACGTGGGTTTACCTTGAGGTTCAATGACATGCTAGGAAAAACAGCTGTATGCTGGATTATCTCAAATTACAGTGGCATGCTGGTTTATCTCGAATCGTAGGCCTACTATACTACAATGCCAGGATGAAAATGGGTTCAATTTACAATTGATCTAATTGTACAATATACTCGTATACGGAGAGACCATACCACCTAAGTACTCCTAATAGCATTCATGTTTAAAAATGGTAACTTACTGGCATGCCACTCAAGAGGGAGGTAAAATATTAATTGTGCATCAATTTGGTATTTATTTACAACAGTAATAGGCCTAGGCCTGGCATAGTTTTTTCAGTGAGGTACAATGGACTTGCAGTGTGGCAAAAAGCAATATCCAATCACCCTTTCATCGCATTATTATCTTCCCCCACTTTTGAGTGGCATGCCAGTTACTGCTATGTCGATTTGCCCCTTAATGCAATAAATCCATTATTGATATTAGTAGCCTACCTATGAGTAGGCCCTACCATACATGATTTTGAATTTCATACAGCTGTGTAAGAAAAGTAGGCCGCTCTCGCTTACAGTGGCATGCCTCTCAAAGCGAGGATGTCATATGTCATAGTGGCCTCTTAATTTGTCGATATTTCAGTTGATAAGGTTGTTGATTTCTTGCAGATGCAGCCGATTCGGGCATTTACGAAAACTGCACGGACTATAAGCACCAGGTGGTGCCCCACGGTGAGCGTTTTCGTCCAATCGGCGTCGACGCTTGCACCTCTTGCTCGTGCGAGTACGGCATGCCGCAAATGTGCCAGGCCAAGCTGTGTTCCGCTCCAAAGGGCTGCTCAAATCCGCTCCCGATCGACGACACCTGCTGCGAATTTGAATGCCCCGACGGGAGTGACGGCAGGGGGGGCAAGGCGCCACCCTCCAACGGGACCAGCGTGGAACCTACCGGTAAGCCCGAAAGGAGTTAGGTTCCGTATAGCCATTGTCCTGGTTTTCTGGCGGAATGTCCCGAAGAATGCCGGGAGAATTTAGAGAAAAATCCGAGTGAATCCCTAGAGATTTGCAGAATTATTCTGAACTTTCTGGCTCATGCTGAAGGGTAAAACTATTCCCCAAATTGGATGTGGGATTCGCGAATCCCTAACGAATCATGTCAAATTTAAAAACTCCTGTCATCTTTTAATGTGTTGATTCAGAAAAGATTCACATAATCCCCATAAATCTTTGCTGATTTTTTATGAGCTCTTGATTCATGCCTAAATATGAGGAAGTCCCGAAAATGGGTTGTGGGATTCACGAATTTAGGTGAATCCCATAAGATTCTTCTAAAATTTTTCTCAGGATTAAGGATGAGACTATCTAGTGAGATTCTCGAATCCTTGTGAATCCCAAAATATTAATATTTGGCTTGTGTCGAAGGGTGAGACAGATTCTTGAGATTTTCGAATCCCGTAAGATTCTTCTAAATTTATCTCATGACTAAGGATTAGACCATTTAGTGGGATTCTCAAATCCTTGTGAATCCCAAAAGATTTACTATTATTTGGCTTATGCCGGAGGGTAAGACAGATTCTTGAGATTCTTGAATCCCATAAGATTCTTCTAAATTTATCTCATGACTAAGGATTAGACCATATAGTGGGATTCTCAAATCCTTGTGAATCCCAAAAGATTTACTAATATTTGGCTTGTGCCGAAGGGTTAGACAGATTCTTGAATCCCAAAAGATTCACCTAAATTTGGCTTGTGCCGAAATGTGAGATAGATTTGTGACATTCTCAAATCCCGGTGAATCCCATAAGATTTTCCTAAATTTTGCTCATCATTAAGGGTGAGACCATCTAGTGTGATTCATGAATCCCTGTGAATCCCAAAAAATTCATCTAAATTTGGCTTGTGCCGAAAGGGGAGACAGGTGTGTGAGATTCTCGAATCCCATAAGATTCTCATAAATTTCTCATGATTAAAGGTGAGACCATCTAGGGTGATTAATGAATCCTGGTGAATCCCAAACGATTCTCGTACATTTTGCTCTAAGCTAAGTGTGAGAACATCTCGTATGATTCATGAATCCCTGTGAATCCCAAAAGATTCACCTAAATTTTACTTGTGCCGAAATGTGAGATAGATTAGTGAGATTCTGAAATCCTGGTGAATCCCATACGATTCTTATCAATTTTTCTCATGATTAAGGGTGAGACCATCTAGTGTGATTCATGAATCCCAAAAGATTCATCTAAATTTGGCTTGTGCCGAAGGGTGATACAGATTTGTGAGATTCTCGAATCCCATAAGCTTCTTATAAATTGTTTTCTCTTAATTAAGGGTGAGATCATCTCGAGTGATTAATGAATCCCTGTGAATCCCTAAAGATTTTCCTAAATTCTGCTCATGCTGAAGAGTGAGACCATCTGGTGGGATTCATAAATCACAAAAGATTCCCATAAATTTGGCTTGTGCCGCAGTGTGAGACAGATTTGTGAGATTTTCGAATCCCATAAGATTCTCCCAAATGTGTCTCATGCCGAAGGGAGAGATCATCTCGTGTGATTCATGAATCCGTGAGAATCCCGAAAAAGCTTGGTATTTTAAGATTCGAGAATCCCCAAAGATTCGCCTAAATTTGGCTCGCGCCGAAGGGGGAAATCTCCTGTGATTCATGAATCCTGGTGATTCCCAGAAGGATTCTCGATTGACTCACTTTATTTTTTCTCCCTAGACGATCTGCTCAGCACAACCAATTTAGGCCTCCGCCTGGTGGCCAGCACGGTGACGTCATTCCTCATCCTGGCGCTCTTGCTCTTCATGATCCACCGACTGCGCCAACGACGGCTGCTTCTCATGCTCAGACGTAAGCGACGCTTCCCACTTCCTGTCTTGCCCGCCATTTTTTCCCCCAGTATTTTGACCTTTGACCTCTCCGTCGCAGGGTTGGACATGAACGGGAGCCACCTTTCCAGCACACCGTTCGGAGTCCGGCGTTATTCCTTCGACGACGACGGCTCCGTCGGCTACCTGACCGGCCAGGACCAAGTGGACTTCGCTCCCTACGACGAGCCGCCGCCGCCGTACACCTTCTGGAAGCCGCCCGAGTCGTACTTTCCGCAGGAGGAAGCGCCGCCGCCCTACGAGGCATCCAACAACAATAACAACACGTGCAATAACGCCGTGAATCAGGCCCTCGCCGTGACGGCACCCGTTGCCAACGTCATGCCCATCATCCCGTCTAACCCCTTCCCACAGTGCATCACGCCGGTTCCGTACACGGCGCCGGCGCCCATCTACGCCAACACCACGATGACCAATGGAGCTGTCCCTTGCCTAAATCAGGTAAGAAAAAATAACGATCCCTTGCTAAATCCAATAGGGTACTTGCATGTATTTTTTTATTTTTAATGATTCTTTATATTGAGGACTTAATTCAGAAGTAGCGAATGAGCCAATTTGTCAAAAATGAGATTGTGATCCTGGAAGTGTCCCTAATGAACCTAAAGTTACAGAAATTAATTTAACCAATAATTATTGTTAAAGTTACAGAAGTGAAGAGTAGCGAATATATCCAACAAGGTATATAAGAGTTACAAGTAGCGAATGGTACCATGTCATGTATCGTAATATTCTCACGTTCGCTACTTGTATTTTGATAAAAACCCGGGTCTCGAGAAATTCTAAGAAATTTTAAGAATTTCTCGAGACCAGGTTTTTTTATCAAAATATAAGTAGCGAACGTGAGAATATTCGCTCATTTTTTTATCATTCACTTTATTCAATAGGCAAACTAATGGATGTGCACATGTGCTACTTCACACTTATTTATTTCGCTAGCCTGCAAAGTTAATCAAAGTCAAACTAGCGAATGTGCATTTTTTAAGCCTTATATTTCTCAAACGACTTAATTAATTTGCTAATTTAATTACATGTATTTAACATAAATTAGCACATTCGCTTAAAAATATTTCGATGGCTTAATTCACAAATGGCGAATAAGCCAATTTGTCAAAAATGAGATAATTGTACCAAATTTGTGATCCTGGAAGTGTCCCTAATTAACCTAAAGTTACAGAAATTAATTTAACCAATAATTGTTAAAGTTACAGTAGTGAGCAGTAGCGAATATCCAACGAGGTATAATTCCTAAAAGTTACAAGTAGCGAATGGTACCATTCGTTAGTTTATCTTTTAAAAATTTCTCGTGACTATGGATTTTTATAACGATAGAAGTAGCGAACGTGACAATATTCGCTCATTTTTTTGCCCATTATTTTTATTCAATGGATGTGCTAACTAATGGATGTGCACATTCACTACTTCACACTTAATTTATTTTGCTTTCCTGCAAAATTAATCAAAAGTCAAACTAGCGAATTTGCATTTTTATAAACCTTTTATTTCTCAAATGACTTAATTAATTTACTAATTTAATTATTTAACATAAAATTAGCACATTCCCTATAAAATATTTTTTACAAATTTCAGCCTTTTAACATTGTTTCTTTCCAAATTATACCTTTTTTCCATAAAAACGCTATTATCTCTAAAGCAACTCTTGGCTCATTCGCTACTTCTGAATTAAGCCATCGATATTATGTTTAAAGCTTCAAAGCATTTTTGAGCAATTTAAAAAAATTATGCAAGTAACTTATCCAAAAATCGTGTTCAACTTTTTTTCAGGTTCCCTTGCGAACGAACAATTTCCGGATGAATAACCTGGATGAAGTTCGGGACTCGAACGTCCAGCGTCACAGTGTCCCAATCCAAGATTTAAACGTCGTCGGCAGCATTTCCAGCCTGAATTCCTCCCAGAGCGAATTGAACGATTCGATCGCGGAGCCGACGGCCATTCGCTCCGATGCCGTGTACGACGAGTATCCGGCGGGCATGTTGCCGCCCCTCTCACCGACCGGAAGCGGGGGTCGGACCGACGTCAACGAGCCAGGTCCGGTTGCCATATCCACCGGCACGTACATTAAACGCCCAAAAACGACGGCCGACGCCCATCATGGCAGCCCGTTCAAGTGTCACTCGTGTAGCGACGTCGTCACCTGCTGGCACCAGAAAAAACTGCACGATGCCAGCAAGCGTCACAGTCTGCAGCCGGGGTTTTGTCCGGATCCCACCGCATGGAGCGAGACGTCAAGCAGTTCGAGTCCTACGTACGAAAGGACGACTGGCACCTTGAGTCCCACAAGCAGCGACTCGAGCTCCGTCGACTACAACTTCGGCGCCTCTCACAATCTCCCCAGGCGCACCCACTCCGATACGCAGTTCGGCGGGCGCCATTGCGGCTCTGCGGGCACTATTGGCGCCGCAGCCAGCAGCTCGTTGGACCGTAGCTTGTGCAATAAGATGGCGCCGAAGAAAAAACCCAGCAAGTTAAGGCAGTTTTTGGGAGGCCTGCAGTCCGGCGGCGACACGTCCAAAAAAGAAAAACGCGTGCTGTCCGAGGAGGCGGCAGGCGAGGCAAATGTCCGGCATTGCGCACTGAGCGAACGTCCGGGCTGGAGGACTCCTCGGATTCTGTACGTCAGCGACGGCGACATTTCCCTGAGGTCGTTGCTCCAGCCTCAGGAAGGTTCGGGCGAAAAGGGAGCAGCGCAGGCTAGGCCGATGGTTCTCAATCTGGACAGGAAGAGCCGGCCGCACAGCTACGACTTTGGCGATCTGCAGGCGGGACCCGTCGGGACCACGTACCCCATCAAGGAGGAGGTGACGCCCGCATCGGGCGACGCCACGCGCAGCGACAATCCTCCTTCCCTGCCCACCAACACGGCCGACTGCTGCTGCAGCCTATCCAGCGACCGGCTAGGCAGCAGCTGGGACAGCTTTGCTTGCACGTGCAGCTTCAGGAGCAGCAGCGGCCCCGGCAGCCCGTCGTCGGCAACTGCCGAGCCGTCGAGCTCACCCGACGAGGTCAGGACTCGAGAACTGGCGCGGTCCGCTTCGGTGTGCTCGGAGACGGGCGAGAGGAAGCACCGGCTGTGGCGGCAGGCGGCGGCAGCGGCACAACCTGCCGAGGAGGAGGAGGCCGCCGCACCGCTGAGTCCGGTGCACGAGAGCTCGCCTCAGGAACCGTCCGAGGTGCAAGGCGCCGACGCAGGACCGCCGCCGCCGACTCTCGCCGTGGCCAACCGGATACGAGTGACCATCGGCGCGTGGAAGGGAAACCACGAGTCGTACATCTAAGGTCTGGTTTATTCTTTCGTTGTAATAAATTTTTGGACTCTTTTAGCCGAGGTGAATAATCTAGGAGTACTTAGGCGTCGTAATGCTTACGACACATAGTGACGTTACAAATTATAGACAGTTTTTGAGCCGAAGTACTCGATCTGCTCATATGCCGAGATTAGAATCGATGGACACTTTTTCTTCTCAATTTTTTTCTATTTTCCGTTTCCGTTTTATCGAATTTTTCGATGTCACAAATGTTTACTTTCTTCCTTCCCTTCCTCGCTCCTTCCGTCCCGTTGACTATAAATAATAACGTGTTTGAACTTTTGTGTGCCAAAGTGTGATTCTTGACGCGGGGGTTCCTCGATGGCCGCCGTTTTGCTCTATTTTTTTTTTCCGGCAGGTATCTTCGAATTATCCTCGTTTTTCTTAAAAAATTTCAAAAATTTCTCTTCTTGAAACAAGTTATTTTTAAAATAAAGATAAACAGTTGCTGAGAAAGTCGTAGTAATTAGTAGTCGAATCAGACTTACAGTTTTTCAAAAATCGGGACTTTTGTCACATGCATGGATGGCGCCATTTTGTCAGATTATTTGTAACTGTGTGGCGCCATCTAGTAGTAACTATTGTAAATTGAACCATTGAAATTTGTTGTCTCTTGAAACTAACTTGTTTCAAGGCGAGATTTGTTTTTCCGACAAAATATATTGCACCAGTTGAGCTTAATATTTTATTTTTAATACAAATTTATTTCCATAACAATGCATAAAAATGGTGCTAAAAATCTAAATTCGTGCCGAAACGTTTTCGGTCTTGCCGTTCCGTAGTTCATTTCTTATCGAAGTCTCAGAACGGATAACTTTCCTTCGATTGTGTTAAAAATTCCTATATTTTAGGACAAAAAATATCCCATAATATTCTTATATTTTGGGTGAAATTGTCAAATATTTTATGAAAAATATTCCTTTATTTTTGGTAAAAAATTTCTAAATTTTGGGGGAAATATTCCTATATTTTAGCTAAAAAAAATGTCCTATAATATGCCAATATTTTGGAAGAAAGTTCTATATCTTATGAAAAATATTCCTTTTTTTTGTAAAAAAATTCCTATATTTTGATAACTAAATTACTGAAATTTTGGATAAAAATTCTTACTATATTCCTTTAGTTTGAGACAAATATTCCTAAATTTTGGGTAAAAATTGTCCATAATTTTTCCATATTTTGAGAAAAATATTCCTATATGTTTGGTTAATAATTCCTATAATATTACTATATTTTTGGTTAAAAAATATCCCATAATATTCCCATATTTTGGGAGAAATAGTCCTATATTTTATTAAAAATATTCCTGTATTTTTGGTAAAAAAAAAAATATAGATCGATAACTATATTATTGTATCGTGGGTAAAAAATTCCTTAAATATTCCTATATTTTGGGTTAAAAATGTATATAATATTTCTATATTTTAGGAAAATATCCCTATAATTTTGGTTAAAAATTCCTTTATTATTCCCATATTTTGTGGAAAATCTTCCTATATTTTGGATACTTCCGTTCCGAGACTTATGAGGGTAGGATGGCGTCGTAAGAACGAGAACATTCCGGCGTAAAAAGTACGACAAAAATCAGTGCAAGGCACTTCAGAAGCCAAAATCAGGATACTTTCCGCCGAGTATTCAGATTCGCATTCCCTTCCCAAGCTCTAATGGCTCTTTCCTTCAGTTCACTGCATAAAAAGAATTCATATTTTCAAGCAATTGTACGGGTTACCTCCCTTTGAGAGGCATGCCATTCTATCTCGAGGGAGAAACGGGCACGCACCTGAGGACGAAGGGCTGATCGCAGTAGACCCTTATCAAGAACGGCCTCGGACAGTTGTCCTCGTACGTGCTCGGAATGATGACGTAGGAGCCGGGCACCAAATGGAACCTTGCGGTCACTTCCCGGAAATTGACGTGCGGGCCGGACGTTCCCAGGTCCGGATTGACCAGGAAGTACTCGGGCGGTAACCTCCGATCCGAATCTTCCCCCTTAAAATTAGTGTTTGTTAGCATTTCTTCAGGTCTAAAAAGTTAAGAAATTTGATGCCGAAATGGTTCTTACTTTGTAAATGACGAAACCGATGTGAGCCAGCTTCAAACCGAACCTGTCCCGGGAGCGTCGATGCTCCTGCATGACCGAAATGACCACCGACCGACGACCTGAAAGATCCACCACTTCGTCATCGTCATACATTTCTGAAAATTTAAAAATGGCCTCTTTTTTTGTTCTAGCCGAAAAATTTCAGAAGTCTGGGCGATAATTTGTAATTGTTTCTTTTCCCAGCAACGCGAGTTCGGAATCCAATGTCAAAATCCTAACACAATATGGTTGCCCACGTGATTTGCCATAGACTTATGGCGCCATCTATGAGAAATACTAGCAATACTAACTCAATATGACTTCTCGTGTGATTTTCCATAGACTTATGGCGCCATCTATATGAGGAATACTAGCAATACTAAGCTACTCAACACGGCTGACTTTTGCCATTTATCCCAGCTTTTTTCAGTAAAAAAGAATGCTTAATATAAATTTCCCAGCATGCACAGCGCCTGCATTCCAAAATTTCAAAGCCGCCATGACAGTCAGTGCAAAGCTCAAGAATTTCAGTGGGATTAAAGTTTCTTTTACTGAAGATCTTCCCCATTTTTTTGCGAATAATTTTTTGCATAATATATGCACATATTTGCTATTTTTTTGGAGAAAATATTCTGAAAAAGTAATTTTTGGAAACCAAAAAGAATGGCTGGTGGCTGTCAATTTCCCATCATGCACAGCGCCTGCATTCCAAAATTTGAAAAGCCGCCATGACAGTCAGTTCTCAAGAATTCCAATGGGAGTAAATTGCTTTTTCTGAAAATTTTCACTTTTTTTGCAAATATTTTGTAAAATTTGTACAAATTGTTGCTTTTGTTTTTGAGAAAAGATTCTGGAAAAGCATTTTTGGATTCGAATTATTTGGTATGTTAGTCGCTATCTGTTTTAGTCAGTGCAAAAATCATGAATTCCAGTAGGAAAAAAATTGCATTTTCTGAAGATTTTCACTTTTTTTGAGAATATTTTTGAGTAATATCATCCATTACTAGACCTTTTTCATAAGCTAAACACCATCTATGACGAATACTTTCTCAACTATCATTTATACTAAACCAATATGGCTAAAAATTGTGTTCTTTTTGTTAAATTTTGCATTATGAATTCGTTTTTGCAAGGAGTTTGTATGGGAATTCTCTTTCAAAATTTCCTGGATTTTTTTTTGGATCCTTCAAGGATTTGCGTTAAAAATTTGTAATATAAAAGTTAAAGTACCTTCGTCTAAGATCATGAACTTGTACTGGGGATTCTGAGCAAATTTGTGCACGTTATTTCGGCTTCCGCCACTGCTCTTATCCTGTTCCCAAGCACCCTTGATCATTTGGACCTTTAGAAAAATGAATCTCATTAAATAAAATGCGTTTTTGTAGAAAATTTTGCAGGTTCTGAGCGGCCATACTTGACACTTCGAGTTGGATAATCCGGAATCGGGACCCAGAGTGCAGATGGTTACATCCCGGAATTCCTTTTTGAAGTCCTGGTAACTCATCCAGAATTCTCCGTCCGGACTGTCTTCAACTTCCAGACTTTTCTTAATGTTTTCGTTTATTTCCTTCCATCTTGCAGAACTGGAATAGATTAACGTATGATTACGAGGGGGAAAACTTTCGACTGTACGGACGTCTTACCGGTCGCTCCAGCTGCCTTTCCATTCGGCACCCTCGCCCCACGGATTGCGGATCCGAATCAAGTTGACGTACTTGCCGTGCTTGGTTGGAACCTGCCCGAAAAGTGTAAGTATAAGTTTTTTGAAGGTTTTATGATCCTGTACGAGAGGTATACTGACCGTTGCAGCGTGAGTGACCGTGTAGGCATGTCCGGATACGAGACCCTTCTTGTCCACTGTGTTGGCACTATCCCATTCGCCCTGAATTTGAAATAGTAAAAAATTGCGCAAATTTTAACAAAATATGCATTCCAATTGTGATATATAGAGAAATTCGTTTTGGAAATAATTTTTTTGCAATATATACTTATTTTTTTAACTAATTTTGGCAATTTTTGGAGCAAAAATGGTAATATTAGCTAAGAAATTTCATGTTGTAGGTGATTTTCGAAAAGCACATATCATATTTTACAACAATTTTCATATAAAGAGTTATATGGTAAAATATTTGCATTAAAAATTGTATTTTAGATCAATTTCTGTAACAAAATTCTTCATTTCGAAAAGTTTTTTGTTAGAATTTCTGAGTTTTTGTTAGAATTTCTGAATTTTTGTAAGAATTTCTGAATTTTGCTTATAATTTCTAAATTTTTTTTAGAGTTTTTAAATTTTTGCCATAATTTCTGAATTTGTTGTTAGAATTTCTGAATTTTTGTTACAATTTCTGAATTATTTTAAGAATTTCTGAATTTGTTGTTAGAATTTCTGAATTATTTTAGAATTGCTGAATTTTTTGTTAGAATTACTGAATTTTTTTTAGAATTTCTGAATTTTTGTTAGAATTTCTGAATTTGTTAGAGTTTCTGAATTTTTGTTAGAATTTTGCATTAACTCGTATTGAAAATATTTGAAAACCTCTGTAAAAACAATGGAAAATTTTAAACTATTCTTGTAAATTTACTGAAATTTCTAGCAAAAAAATTACTTAATTTCGAAAAAGTGGAATTTTACTAGTTTGTACTCACTATTCGAGCGCACGTAATGAATGCCCCTTTGATGTGAGCCCGGTGCAGCTTCCTGTAGAAATCTTCCCCGATTCCCTCCAGTGGATAATACTCGGCCAAACCACCAGTCAGGTCAACCAGCCCATCTTTGGCTTGACCGCCGATCAGAGCCTCGTAAGAACCATGAAGCCTAAACACTCAAAAACAATTTAATTTTTCAATATTTCAGGTTCCTGATTCAATTCAATTCAAACCAGGACCCTAGAGTCAACGAAAACATTCCACTGATGAAGTGAGGGGGTGAGCAGAAACTATTTTTCCAATTTTCCTATGCAGAAATAATGATTTTTCCAAAATTTTGTAAAAATTTGGGGGCACTGGTAACATTTTTCATGGTTTTTACAAAAGTTTTGTGAACCAATTCAATACTTTATTTTTATTTTAAACTTTTGGGTTACAGATAACAATTTTGGTATTTTTTTTTACAAATTGGAGAATTTTTTGGAAATTTTTGGAAGAGATTTTCATATTTTCTTTCAAAAAGTTCCATAAAAATTGCTAAAAATTTCCAAATTTTCTGAAAATTTTTTACTTGGCAGAGCAAACTACTACCTTATTTTCGTTTTTATTTTTTGTTGCAAAATTGTTATATTCCTTTCAAAAATGTTACAATATCCATATTTTTTGGGGGTGGTCTTTCGAAGACTTTTGGGACTTACTTTGCATAGGCCTTCTCCAGGAGCGGAACCCAGAATTCGTTGGAGTTGGAGCAGCGCGCGTAGACTAATTGTCCGTTTTTCGTCGGCAGTTGGTCGTCGATGCAGACCGTCTCCCAGCGGCCGAAGCGCCAAAACAGAAACACCACAAGACCGTTGTACTTGGAACCACATAGAACCTGATCTTTTGGAATAACCTGGAATTTTTTTTTAAACTTTCAGTTTCAATGATTCTGCACATTCTAAAATCATGATTTTTGGACCAAATAAACAAGATCGAAATTTTTTTCTTCAAATAATCTACATTAAGTTTTTGTAAGGGTGACATCGGCCAAATAAAATTTCATAAAAATCTTTTTTAAACAATTTTGAAACTTTTTTGACCAAAACTTACACATATTTGGCCAAAATTTAGAAAAATACTATTTTAAGTTTGATATTTTTCCGACGAGTACCTTTTTCAGGAGCATCGGTTTCTGGGTCAGAGCAGCGCAGGCGCACAGAAACCAGCAGTCGCCCAGGTGACCCTGCACGACGTCTCGTCTATTCACCTTGTCCAAGATCAGTTTCGGCTCTGTCGAGAGTTCCTGAAAAATACCTCGAGTGTCAGTTTCCCCGAATCGGATCTCCCTCGACTGCCTGTTTGGTTCCGTACCTTCGGTCTTAGCCACTGAATGGACGAGTCGCCGTTCTGCTTGGAATAATACAAGGATTTACCGTTGGCCGGAAACTTCGAGTCGGTAAATAAAGTCCCTTGCTTGATCGACGCTTTGATACGGTCAATTTCTGCCGAATTCTGTTTTAAAATATATTTTTTTCTTATTAATGCATGGATTTTTAGGTCGAAATGGGGCTGTTTGAAAATGAGATAAATAAGGACTGACCGATGTCCCCAATAATCCGTCCATCAAATGTTCGTCCGGAGGCTCGTACGCTCCTTCCATTCCCGTCCTTGCCACCGTTCGCTTCTCGTCGGTCAGCGAGATCACGTTGTTTTGCACTGCATCCACCGCCAGTTTTTTCATGGATGCGATGGACCCCGGGCTTAGGACTTCTTGTTTGGACAGGTCGCCGAGGATGCTCCTGGTCAAGGAGTCCGTCAGGTCGCTGACGCCGCAGCCCATGGTTGGCTTTCTGATGAGTATTGAATGAAATTTTGAATTCTTTGATTTTTCTTTCCAGTTTTGGTAATTTTTGACTCGTGCCGTGTGACTTGTCAAGTATTACGTAACGCTGGGAACACTGCGGTCCAAGGGAAAAAAAAACTGCAGTGAACTGCAATTCAGGATTCAGTTTTCTGCAGTAAAATTGTATTCCAAACTATACGAAAAAATAATTTTATTTTCCAAAATGCATTTTTACTGCAATGTTTTCATTTCATTGTCAGAATCCACAATCCAGATTCACTTTTATTGCAGCGTTAATGCAATCTGGAGTGAAGTCAAATGCAGTGGACATTGAAGTGGAATTTGAAAGGAATTTTAGGGAAATTGAAAAAAATGCCACTATAAAATGGAATTTAGAAGAAAATTTTGGGAATTTTGCTTGAATTTCTTGACAACAGTGAGAGATCTGTGAGAGAGTGTGAGATCTTAATGGAATTTTGGGAAAATTCTAAAAATTTCCACCATATTAGAATGGAATTTGAATGGAAATTCTAAAAATTTTGCTCAAATTTATTAACAATAGCGCCCTCTACAGCACTTTATTCCTCATTCTTAGTGTGAGATCTGAAAGGAATTTTGGGAAAATTCTAGAAATTTCCACCATAGAATGGAATTTGAAATGAAATTCTGCAAATTTTGCTCAAATTTTTAGCAATAGCGCCCTCTACAGCACTTTATTCCTCATTCTTAGTGTGAGATTTGAAAAGAATTTTGGGAAAATTTGAAAAATAATAATTATAAAATGGAATTTGGAAGGAAATTTTGAAAAAATTTGGAAAATTCCACCATAAAATGAAATTTAGAATGATATTTTACTGGAATTTCTTGACAATAAAGCTTTCTACGACACTAATTCTCATTTTGGTAAGAGATCGGAAAGTAATTTTGTGGAAATTCCGAAAATCCCACCATAAAATGGAATTTGGGAGGAAATTTTGGAAAATTTTTTAAAAATTCCACCATATAATGGAATTTGGAAGAAAATTTTGCAAATTTTGTCAAATTTCTTGACAATAGCGCCCTCTACAGCACTTTATTCCTCATTCTTAGTGTGAGATCTGCAAGGAATTTTATGAAAATTGGAAAAATCCCACCATAAAATGGAATTTGGAAGGAAATTTTGGAAAAATTTTGAAAAATTCCACCATGAAATGAAATTTGGAAGAAAATTTTGCAAATTTTGTCAAATTTCTTGACAATAGCGCCCTCTACAGCACTTTATTCCTCATTCTTAGTGTGAGATCTGCAAGGAATTTTATGAAAATTGTAAAAATCTCACCATAAAATGGAATTTGGAAGGAAAACTTCCAGCATAAAAGGAATTTGGAAGAAAATTTTACTTGAATTTCTTGACAACAGCACCCTATGTGTCATATCCAAATATCCAACAAATCTGGTTTATCCAAGGAATATATTTTGCGGTTACATAACTCTGGTGGGGGTCCAAGTCCCCCCCAACATTCGAAAGGGGGGATATTTAGTAAACAGCGTTAAGTAATACTCATGCATGAACAAATCCCTTACCTATTTCCGCACTAATTCTAAATTCTCGTCAAAATCCATTTCGTCCGCTATTCCAGCACGCAGAATTCACGAAATAATTAATTCCCATTCAGTTCTAGTTCCGACTGACAATCCGATGGATTTGTCGTTCCGTATCGCTTGGAGTAACAGTTTCCATGGTTGCTTTATTATTGCTGCAACATTTTTTTTTTGTTCTTCCTCAGCTGGCTCAGTGCAAAATTGAATGCAAATATTTAGAATAACATGTTTTCTGGAACGCCCGATATTTTATCGCGCTGACCCCTAAGATACGACGTCAATAATTGCCTTAAAAGTGACCCATATTGCTGTAAGCAAATTCAAAGGCTGGCAATCAATAATTATTGACTTTTTTATTACAGTACTAGTTGTTGTCCTGCGACCACAGCAACAAGTCGTAACTTCATACGTGGTTTCGACCGGTGGTCAATACTTGACTTTGAATCGATCCGGACGAACAACGGAAACTTTATTCCAAATACTAAATTTATGTAAAGTCGCAGGACTTGGAGATTCTGGACTCAATAACTTGCAAAGGTTACGATGCCAACAGAAAATGTTTGCAAGTTTGGCCACTAGATGGTGCCCCGTGTCATACGTAACAGTGGTATATTCCTCATATGGTTATTTTAATTTGAAATAAATTACATGCAAGGAAAATGGAAATATCTGGATTACATATACGAGCTTAGGCTTAATTCCAAGATGCCAACAAAAAATGTTTGCACGTTTAGCCACCAGATGGTGCTACATGTCATACGTAGTATGTGACGTATTGCGAATATGAGTATTATAATTTGTAAGGTCAAATGAAGTGCAGAGAACATGTAAATGATTGGATACAATATACGAGTGTAGGCTTAATTTCAAGATGCCAACAAAAAATGTTTGCAAGTTTAGCCACCAGATGGTGCTACATGTCATACGTAGTGTGTGACGTATTGCGTATATGAGTATTATAATTTGTAAGGTCAAATGCAGTGCAAAGAAAATGTAAATATTTGGATACAATATATGAGTGTAGGCTTAATTTCAAAATGCCAACAAAAAATGTTTGCACGGTTAGCCACCAGATGGTGCTACATGTCACATGCAGTATGTGACGTATTGCTGAGATGGGTATTAAAATTTGTAATAACAAATTAAATGCAAGGAAAATGTGAATAATTATCTGGATTCAATGTACGAACGTAACCTTTCAAGATGCCAACAAAATATATTTGCAAGTTGAGCCACCATGAGCCTCATGTGGCATGTTCTGGATGGGTTTTTCCCCCAAAATATGCAAACAATATTACGCGAGAAAGAATTATAAAATATTATCTGCAACATTATACATTGAAAACTTTTCTATATATATATATTTTGGTCAATTTTAAAATATCCGAATATAGGCTAGTAAATTTTGTAGGAATTTTTTTCTTCCAAAATATGAACATTTTTTACAACTGTAATTTGTTTAATCCAATTTAACACTTAATTATTACTGTTTATGGTCGAAAAAGATGGGTTTTTCTTACTTCATAAATAACTAAACGTGTTATATTAATAAATTCATATTGAATATATATTAATTTTAATTTTATTGTAATCCAGGTAATGCTTGTGGGGCACCCTGTATAACGATACTTTTGGGGAACCCTGTACTTTAGTATTTTTAATTTTATTAACTGATACTAGATGGCGTTGGTAAGCGGGGTTTTAAAATCGAATGCACCATGGTAAGTTTATTTCTCAAATTTTATCATTTCAGGAAGTTTTCTTTATAAATTTAAACTAATAAATGCATACCCCGGTAAGTAAGTAGTTAAATATTAGATTATTCATGTCCTTGTTGAATTACCTTTAAAGTGCGCTGGTTTTTTGTTGCTAAACCATAGCTTTTTATGACAAGCGGTTCAAACGTGCTGTCTGATGTCTCATTATTTCTTCAAATTTTCTTAATTTTTAGGATATTAAAGAAGCTCTTACGAAATATTATACGACATTATATGCCCTGGCATTCTCCCCGTGTGAGAAATACATCGCCGCCAGTAGTAGTTTTGGAAAAATCGCAATTTTCAAGTAAATACAGCATGTGCTATGCCAATCACTAATTCTGGGAACCAAGGTTCGATCCCCGAACCCATAGTCATTTTTTTAAATCAAATATATCATATTTCAGTCTTGTTCGACTGCTAAATTCCGAATCTGATGTTCAGCTTGATCAAGAAATTAATATTCAGGCGCCTATTTATTCATTCCAAGGTATAAACTTATGTGAAAGTTAATCAGAAAACAAATTTACGGAAAATTAAATGGTTTTTTTGTGTAATTCAGCTAAGGAAGGTCCTATCTTCGCTCTAGCTTCAAATAGCCAGTACCTAATTAGGTTTGTGCAATAATTAATTTACGAAGTATCTTATTTTCGATTTGAGGTGATTTTTTTCTGTTTTTTTTGTGTGTTTCCAGTGCTGGAGATTCCTGGATATCTGGCTGGTGCTGGAAAGACATTTTAAACAAAGTACGAACTAAATTCTGTCATTTTTATTAGGGTTATTTGAGCTAAAATGCAATCCTGTTCATTTTTCAGAATAATAAGTTATCTTGGCAGCTGGCAATACCTAAAGAGTAATATATTTTCTGTTTAATATATTCATAAATTTGAAAATAATAAAGGGAATCAAACTATACTCTTAATTTTTTTTGCCGAATAGCAATGCCCACAAGTCCACCGAAGTTAACGCTATGGCACTGGTCGAAAAAGTATGTTTTTTTTTTTGGATTTTCCCCAGTTCCAAATTATTTCTACCTCATTTACCCATTTCTCTTCAGGATGGAGTCTCGACATTGTACGCCGGTTGTGGTGACAATAACATCTACGTTTTTGATCTGGAGAGTCAGAAGTTAAAAGTAAGCTTAAAAATCGACATTTTAGTCCCATTCCAGATTAAAAAGTGAAAAATTTAAAAGGCTAGAATGCTATTATTTTCATTTTAGCTCACTTTTAAGGGACATTCCAATTACATACACTGTCTGAACATGTGCGGTGAGGCGCAGGGCAATGAAATCTGTTTCTCCGGAGGCGAAGATGGCCTCGTATTGGCTTGGGGTAAGTGCCGATCCATTTCTGGATATATAAGATTTGCTACAAATTGTCCCGATTTGATGCATTTTGAAATTCCTGTAATTCCAGATAGCCGGAATTCGAAAGATCCGATTCATAAGATCGAACCTTATAAAAACGAAGTACGCGCTCATGCAAATTTCATTAATTAAGGAGTTGAGATCAAAAACCACGAGTCCAGCTTTTCTAAAAATGAGATATTTGCGTAAAATTGTAACTAAATCTGCTAAAGAAAAGTTGACGTAAGAAGGAAAAAGTGGCTCATTTTGACCACTGAAGATGTTAAATACTAGAATCATGGGAAAAAATTTTTGTTGTTAAGGGGGCTGTCCACACTTTTAACAGCGTGGGCCTATGGGGATTTCAATGTTAAATTCGTTTTCTTCAAACT
>JAQIXP010001405.1:0-18575 GCA_034700285.1 Proteroiulus fuscus | reverse complement strand
GGAAATTTGTGAAAATTTGTCTGGAAAACCTGGAAATGTCATGGAAATTCGTTACTGGATTTGACCAGACACCCTGTAAAAAATAGGACGGGCAGAGAAATCATATAAATAAAGCAAAGGTGGTACCGATTCACATTGTTTATTTAAATTTAACACTGAGAAGCAGTTAGTTATCTAGCTTCATTCCGTTTCTATTTCGTCTTTACAGATTTGCACCCAGTTTCCATTACACTTACTAATCGTGATTGGTGTACTGAATCATGATTCAGTGATATGGAAGTGCACTAACCCTTGATCCGATTGACTACTGTACTTAATATATTTTTTTAAAAATCTCATTTTTACAATTTTAATTTTAAAATGGTGGGAATTTTCTGAGATTTTTGAATAGCTTAAGCTTGGTGGCGCTAAATATTTTATCAAAATGATTCACTGATTAAGTCGCTGAAGAAAACCATGTAAACATGCAATAAAACAAAATGTTACATAAGAAAAGGGATAGGATGGGATTGAAGACTCTTAGGAATACAATATTTTATATCTTCTTTTTCTGGATTTTCATTCACCCACTTTCAAACATAAACCACTGAAACTAATATGCCCAAATGCGATCTAATTTGCTCTCACCTGTATTTTGACCTTGTAAAAGTGCCCTCTTTCCATCGCTTGTATCTTTAATACTTGAGCCACACGTAGTGACTCCTCCTCCACTTCCTGTTACTCCAGTACTTCCTCCACTGCCCCCATCATCTAAAGATTTTTGACTGGGTGGTGATTTTGCACCTGTTGGACTCGGACTTTTCTTCAGAGTTGGGCCAGGGGCTGATCCAGCTGGACTTTTCACGTGAGATGGTCGTTTTAGAGCATTGTTGTTGTCAGATCCTCCTCTCCTGATGGCTGTTGCTAACGTGTTCTGGGAGTAAAAGGCGCGTTTACGATAACACACACAGGTGATTGCAGCAATGGTTACCAGAAATACTGTTCCTCCTAAGCATATTCCAACTAGAGTGGGAATAGTTACTGAAATTAAAAAAATAAAAAGTTTTTTAGTATTATTCACTTATGTGTTAGTTACTACAAAACAATAGACATTGGTCCGTTTGAATACTACAGTTGATTCTTGTTTTATATTGTGTCTGATTTTCTAAGACCAGTTAATCAGTTTTGCTATTATTTATTAACTGCAAGACTGCATTGAATAATCATTAGATTAATCTTCCCTGTGCATTATTGACCCTAACTTTGCTGTTATTAATATTATTGCAAACAGTTTGAAGGACCTGCGAATACCTTCTTGAGTCTGTTACTTTGCTTTTAGATTTGCCCCTGATCATGGGCAATCACTGCTAACTTTTCAACACCAGTTGGCAGTTGAAATTTCACGAGTTTGCATTTTTCAAAGTGAAGAGATTTAACGGAAAATTATATTTTTTATATTATATATTTATCAAATTACGAGTGTCAAAAAATGAAATGTTAAGTGGCAATGCGTGGGCAATTCAATGTGCCATTATTGGCTAACTTTTCCTTGCTGAATGCCATCCATCATTTTCAATCATTTGCCCTATATTTCCGGTTGAGTGAATTGGGGCCAACATCCGAAATAGCTGTCGTAAATTACATCCAATGCGAAATGCTCATGTGTACAGGCTACGTGTCTAGACAAGATTGATCGGAATATGGACATTCAATCAGCAGTTAATGGGCCTGTTTAATGCTTATTTAAACTATTTTCCCTCAGTTTTAACTAAAAAATAGCGACAATATTGACAGATTTTTATAGCAGGCTTTGGATAGTTGCAAAATTGGTTTGGATAATGGATTGAAGTGTGGTTTTCTAGATATCCCAAAAATCTTATTACATTTAGCACAGATAATTCAAGAAATCATCTTTGATCAAGGGATATTATTTTATTTTGCCCAGTTTTATCCTTTTTTCTTCTTAGTATTTGCTAAAGTATTTAGAACAAGCATTCTGAGGACTTGCCACGAGGCTAATACATTATTCTTATTCACTGTATATAATAAAATTATGGTTGCATTAGTCCATGCCAATGCCATAATTATGGCTGATTCTGTACTATTTTTGAGCTTGGTCTTGAGCTAAATTCGTCAGGGAAAAAATCTGGAAAGTCAAGTAATTTTATTCTCCAACATTTTTAGGAACCCTGATAGTGTAAATGAAGCATTAGTTGAGAATTGTGGAAACACCTACGCAGGCCATTATATTCCAAGCAATTTTGCATTATGCACTTACATGTCTTTTGAATCTGAAGTAATGAAATGTACAGCTTTTGAATAGGTTAGAAGTTAATGACTTGGAAATGCAACACTATATTAAACACACATGCAAAATTATATATATAAAAAAATCTTGACATTAAGCTTGGGGGCAACATTAACATAACTGGAATCTATATTTGCACAGCTATTTTAAGGATAATAAGGCGCCTATAGTCACTTGGGGTGAGAGTATTGACCTGCCCATAAGAGGCCCTTTGGAACTATAATTGACTGCAGGTAGGCGTTAGAGCTGCATTTCGAAATATAAATATTGGTACCAAGGGGGCACCTTATGTCTACATTAATTCTTATATGATCTGTGATTTCAGACAATAGTGAGTTTGTAAATATCCAGGTGGAGAAATCCCCTCTGATTAAATCTGGATAACTTCACAACATATAGATTTAATTTGATTATTAACAAAAGACTAAGGATATTGCTTTGTGTATTATCATAATCAATGAAATCCTGGAACTTAATTATTGAAAAGTTAGGAAATTTCAATTAAAAACAAACTAATTTGCATGTACCTCTGACAATGTTGCATTCCAATCTGACTTTTTTAATGATAATTGTAGGTGTTCCCCATTAATCTTATTTCGATTTTACAACATGAAATTATGAATATTAGCTTCTATATTCCATCTTAATCCTGACCACAATTTTATTGTTAATTTAACTTGACATTCGATTTTGCCTGGATTGTGACCTCTTAATGGTTATTAAGTTACATTTTAATCCCTGTTACACCGACAAGCTATTGTACACATGATAGTCTTTATAAATTAATGACAAAATACATGAATGTTATAATATATTAAAGGGTCGTCACTCGCTTTATTATTATTTACAAACGAGGCAAATTAATTAACTTTCCCTTAAGCCTTCATTAGTAAATGTCGCCTTTTATTTTCAAGTTCAGAAATCATCGTTTTATGATCTATATATTGCACTGTCCACCTGGAACAGTTATAGTTGTAATTGTTTATAAAGGGAAATGAGACCAAAAAATACAATTTTCCTGACAATAATAATAATAATAATAATAATTATAACAGGGTTCCCACTCACCTGAAAAGTCAGGAAAAGTCAGCGGAATGGAAAATGGCCAGGCCAAGTCAGGGAATTTAGCAAAAACTCGTGAAAAGTCAGGAAAAAGTTAGGAAAATAGCGGAAGAAAAAGAAATTAAGACGAAAGAAATCTAAAGAATGATAGACTACTTGTGAAAAATGTGAAAAGTGATGTGAAAAATGCTACTCCATGTGCATTTACATCCGCATGCTGGTACTTATTGGATTACCTAGATTAAGTGATACTCCCCTTGTATTTCTTTGCCCTTGTTTTTGAATTTGGTCAGGAAAAGTAAGGGAAATCAACTGGTAAAAATTAGTGGGAACCCTGTATAAGGCATATAAACGAGCATTTTTCAAAGTAACAACATTTTCATTTCTATAACATGTTTTAAAAAAATATAAATTAAAAATTTTCAGTTATAAAAGGAGACGTGCCGGATATCTAAATGACGTCACAGGACTGCAACACGTCATTCATAACTTAAATGAATATGACCATAACTATGGGCCAATAATGGTTACAGTTTACATTGTATTTACACTGTATATTTAAAAAATAGCTGCATGCAGTTTGCTGAAAATATTAATTTCAATTGCATTTCTCAACTATTGTTTGTCCTTATATAATTTAAAATCCATTAGTTGGTGAGACCCTCCCATTTGAGAAACTTACTCATTTTAATTTGAACTTGATATGGTCAATTAACTAATTTTTAAAATAAAATAACTTCTATCAAATGTTACATTATTTTAAAAATTAAATTTTTACCCCAGTATGTTTAATTAGTATAATTGTTTTGTTGAAACTAACATTGATTTAAATCAATTATTCAGCTTATTCAGCTTAGGAAAGCTGAAAACGTACTTTTAGTCTTAAATGCTGTGACCAATAGTAAAATCACTATAGTATTGGCCTTAAAGCCCCCATGATTTGTTTTTATTTCATGAAATGCACTCGGGTTAAGTTAGCCTAATTGACTCTTCAAATTGATGTTAAATACCCATTTGTTTGATTAAAATCAGCCTAAATTGTTAATGACATCCTTTAGCCAGTTGCCCTAAATTGTTAGATAATTCTTATAGTAGGTGCAAAGTGATTTAGTGTAAAAATAATGCTTACATGGTTGGCATGTGTGACCTCTCTGTTTATCTAATTGCTTTTATTGATATCGTTTAATTGGCCTTGTGCGCGGTGGATCCACTCCATGGATTCCTGATCCATTCATGCAAGTTCCATTTATTTGGGTTCTGGCATACATGTATTTTCCTTTCCCTGCATGAATATCTGTACTTACCAACCAAATTTTATAACGCAGCATAATTGCCTTTTAGTAGAAGTATGTTGCATATGCAGACCTAGTTATGATTTAGTTTATGATGTTTGCTAACATTAGAATCCCAAATGAAATATGGCAAATGCGTAATGCAGTAATTAGAGCAACGGATGACTAAATTAGTTTTATGTGCCTTTACCAACGTCATTAAGGATTATTCTTAGTAGCTAGCTAATATATAACTATCGTCATAACATTTGTGATGTGGGTGGCTGCACTATTTTTGTACAGTCATTTTGGTATATGCATGTCGTGTGGGTATGGAAGTATACCTGTAGATTTTTGTTGCTTTGATTTATTAGGGAATTGAACACCAGATATTTGGTTTGTTTCTGATAGTCTATAATGTTCTATTTTTCATGTTTCTGATAAGCTAACACAAGTGGCTATAAATGCAAGTGACTTTTGCTGTGTAAATCTTGGATATTACAATTTGAAATATTCAATGTTTTGATCCTTACCTCCAACAGATATTGAGTAAAATGCACTGACTGATTAACGTAAAAATTTGTTCATTAAAAAAGCAAACTGGAAAATATCATACAGGATCAATCAGAAAAAAACAGACTATAGCTGATGTCGTATAATTAATTTCAGGACATATAAATCAGATTATGGTATCTGCATGGCATAACCATTCAGGAGTATATTATTGATTGTTCTCTTATCGCCAGTTCACTACTTTCTTGAACTGGAAGAAATAATGGTTTGTTGCATCAATCAGTATTATTGGATTATTAGTTTACGCCTGCATAGCATGTAACATAATAACAAAATAGCATATGGATACAAAAGTCTTAGATAACATCCTTCCTTTGGTCTTGCAGAATCGTGAACCAATGAATATATTATAGTATAAAACATAAATTATATAGTTAAGCAGCTTTCTGCACTTTAAATACATGTTATGTAAGTATAAAATAACTTACAATAAGTCAAATATTTTTTTCAACTTGGCCAGTGTTTCAGAATATAGTATATATATATAGTACAGAAAAAGTGCATTAATAAGTTTTCAGCTAAAATTGTAGCGTTTCCATCTATGACATCATACAATTCTTGGTAGTTACAAAGATATATATATATATATATATATATAGTATATGACAATGTGGTTAAGGACACCTGTTAAGGAATGATAAGGGGGAAAACACTATAACATTGTTTGTGCTTTACATGCAGGAGTATTTTAAAACCTAAGAAATGTGTTTTGTTAAAAAATATTTGTCTTGCCCATAAAACATTAATATCAATAACATGTTCGTTTTCTGGCGGTATATAACCATGTACTTTTTTTCCTTCATTTTCCTTCTTTTATATAGGGTATACCCCGTATCTTTGGTGTTAGTCTATACTTTCATCGTAGCTTGATAATACGCTTTTCTTTGTTATTTATTTCAACCCATCTTTTCAGTGTTTCCACATCTGCTACAATATTTATTTAATATGTCTTTTTACACATACATAGTAAATATAACTAAAGATCACAGTCGTTTACAAAACCTGGATAGACATTATATGAGCTTTTATTATTTTATATACCGCGGGTAAATACATGCAGCATCTATATATAGCTTCTGATAAATTCTATATTCATACTATGTATACAATGTATCAGCAGAATTCTGGTTTTCAGAGTTTGGTGTTTTTGCTCGACAAAATCTTTAGAATGAGCAAGGGACATACCATTTAAAACAATTTCATGATGCAAAATAAGGTACCGGTATAGGCCTAGAGAATCAGGAAGACTCGTAAAGCCAGGAAAGTAAATCTTGTGAAACTAATTTAAAAATACAAAAAAAATCAAGTAAAGCAATTTAAATATTTAATAGTAGCAAGGAACGTTACATTTGAAATGAGAAAATATTATGTGAAAACTGGTTGACTTTGTAGAATTGAAGCAATGTATAAAAGTGCTGGAAATTCTGGTATGGATGTATAAAAAATGCAGGAAAATATAATACTTTACTGAGAATGATCAGGGATATTCGATAGAATTTAGTTTTGATACAATAATTTGAGACGAGTGTTTTTACAACATTGGTTAATTTCCACTAAATCTTTAATTGAAGAGTGAATTGTCATGAGAGCTGATGCCTTTTATCCAGTATATACAGTCAGTAAAATGGCTCCTATTTGAGCTTTGCATTTTCAACCAAATCCATTTATGTATTCATGACATTTTCTTTATTGATTGGCGGGATGAAATAAATCAAATTGCAATATCTATGTCTTTCCTAATTTTTCATACTCTTTCTCCTACAATCACCTTTTAAAGTGGGACTTTTCCTTTAAACTACGGTCATGCCATGCATGCACTTAACTTGGCTCAGTGTCATGACGTCAGACAGATATGCATACATGTCTCGTTAACAACTTTAGTTTTTTGAGATTTTCAAATTAATTTCGTATAACTGTCAAACCTTAAAAAAAGCTTATAAATTATCTTTATACTATATGTGCTTAAAAATTGAGTTCTGCGACCATGGCAACAAATGCTTAAGTGCACGTATATACTGATTTAGGCTGAGAATCTAAAGACTTTAATGTCTACAATTTACCTTCCCAGGTCATGAACTTGACTTCTGGAACCAGAACAATGTTCTGCTCACATAATATGCACATATTTTTATGCATCTCTTTGTGACATCCACGCATGTTAATGGAAAGTACTGTTCTGCTATAACTTTTAAGTGAATAAGTCAAAATAAATGAAACGTTTGAGGAAACCTAAAAGTTCATAGAAGAATTTCTTTGCTTTGAAAGTCTCTAGAGAATCCTTGAAACTTGTTAGAAATGGAATAATATTGTATATGTATACGCTGGTAACAATTTCTTCAGGCAATTTTATGCTTATGTAATCCTGTCATCTTTCTAAGGTGCACTTCTATAAAAAACCGCCTATATATACGACTAATATTAAATTATGATTCTAATCCGGTTTTGGCATACGACAATTGGGGATCTGGATATATAATTTTTTCATACGTGATAAATTTATGAGATATTGTTGACTTGCCTTTTTGTGATCAAAAATAAATGAAAATTTATTGCTTAAATCTCATCTTAAGCATGATAAATTGGTCCTTATATCACTCTCGCTCTCTCTTGGGATAAAATAAAGCAATTATGCCATATCAAAGTTGAAAAACTTCATCATATGAGCTGAATGGCTGCTCTTGTGTAAACATTTATGAAAATTCAATAAAAATTATTTTTTTCCTTATATTCTCCATTTTAAGTGTAATACAATGCATTATCAGTATATTATGGTATATTAACAGCACTTTAGAAGTTCAATTGATCGACCAACGGCATTATACATTAATGTGTATGTGGCCTTGACCAATGATAAACAGTGAATTATTGCTGTTTTTGATTATTTTATTGTATTTTTCGAATGGATTACAAAATGGGAGCTGAAATGGCACTCTGAAATCATTGGCAATGTAAATATATTTTAGCATTTGATCCTGCCTGACAACAACATTTGCAATCACCAAATCAATAATTATAGGAGGCCAATATCTATTACATCCTTGCTGAATGCTGCTCAATATATGTATATAATATTATGTTTGTTTGCCAGTAGATAAAGTAATACTCTAATAATACTGTAATACTATAATACTCTGCAGTTTTATATTGGTTATTTTAAAAGTGAGGGTAACAAAAAAAGGATGAAAGGCATGGAAATTGAAAAGTTATTTGTTTTTACCATTCAATAAATATTTATTTGGAAACAGGTTATTGGGTAGAAAATGAGTTTCATCTTAAGTAGCCATGCATTTTTGGCGCCATTAACGGATTTAAGTTGGGTACTACAATTCAATTTTGGCAGTCTATAGGCCAGTGTTCTTGGTTCATATAAATATCCCCCTTCAGTCATTGCATAAATGATGTATGTAGAGTAGAAGTGAAGCTAAAACAAATACTTTCAATGGTGTGAGTTATTCAAATGTAACTACTAGATGTCGCTAATGATATTCACATATGATAAAACAATGGTAAAATGTCGCTGCCGTTGTCATTTAAAAGTCAGGATTTCCAAGTTATAATAAGTATGCGGAAAGTATTATTATCAATGCCCTTCTCAAGTATTATATTGGTCGATAATTTATGCAGTACTTGTTTCAAGGGGAGACTTTTTAATTTTTTATTTGTTTATCAATCAATCGATCAAGCTAGTGTTTCGATCAGCTTTCCATTGTTTACCCTACATTGGAAATTTACATTAATAGAAGAAAATTTACTCTTGACATTTTGTAATAAAGGTTATATGTGAACTTATATCTAACATGCAATAGCTAATTAATATATAATTATGATTATTACAAACATGCTACAAGTTTTGCCTATATTTGAATTTAGAATTGTTTGATAAATTCTCTTCAAAGTTGTGCATTAGCTGTGAGAATTAACCATACACATTTATATTTCAATTGTTAGTTTTCTTGATTAGTAAATATTATTATAAGTCCATATCTGATTGAGATTGTAATAATTTATCATCTCATTCGCAGTCAGATTGTCGAAATAGTAAACAAGATATTGTATTTTTTCCAAAAACGACTGCCGCCCTTCCTTATCCGCCTCAGCGGATGATAATAAACATATGTTACGTTATTTGGGTATACAAAGTACGGCATGTAAATGTTGTTCCCAATATTTGTATTGATTTACTTATAATTATTAATCCAAACACATTTTCCGAGATGAAGACTATTCGAAATGGTGGTTCCATTCTATATTTTAAGAATGGAGGGGGGGGATATGGGTCCAAATAACTCCCCCCCCTACTTACCCACATGAACTTTAAACTTATGATCAGATATTTGGATTTGACTTCTCAAGAACTCTTAAGCATCATAAGCCAGTTATATGGGCCCGAAACTTTAAGGACATGCATGCAGTGTGACCCTTACCTTCATTGACCACTCCTGGAGTGTACATCCCAGTTTCAGACGGATATAACATTTTACAGAAATCCAATGAAACCGATCAACAGAAACAACATGATGTCACTCGTTTTTACATCAATTTGAGTTGGGGAAATAACCAGGCAGAAATCCAGTGCGATGTTAGCCTACGCACTTGCCCTTGTGCATCGCATTGGATTGAGCAATACTTCGACAAAATCCAGGCAGCACGGAGTGACCTTTTCCACTTCCATGGCAAGTAATTCCACAGCATGCAAAAGACAACACTGTATTCAGTTCTGATTGACGATTCCTCATACACAAGATACACTTATTGTTAAGAGTGCTTAAGGCGGATGATAATTAAGTCGCGAAATGGCAATTGTTTCAATGTATAGTGGAAAAATAGCAACATGGATGCCAGTGCAGTGTGCACTTGTAGGGCCGTGTAAAATGTGTGCACTTGCTAGGCAGAAAGATGCTTTCTTTAGTTTGGGGGAAAACCGGATCAATCCTCTGCCATGGAGTTGTCATGGTGACAGAGTATAGGGATGGATGACGTACATGCCTTTTGGGTTCGATGGGAAATGAGCGTGTTGGGTTGTAGAAGGCTGGCGACGTGCCATATTTGCCCGTAGACTGACGATTTCACTAATCGATATGAGTTGAGCTGGATTTTTGGACATTGCAGACTGCTGCAGTAAGAGGATAGCTATTGCCCATGCATATTGCAGTGGATGTTTATGACGCCAATCACTTGACTAAATGCTAACGAATTAGGAATTCATTCATGCAAGAGGGCGTTGCGAGCAGGTTTTATGCAGTGATAACACACGCTTGGCCGTCGTAACGTATTTATAATACATAAAACAGGCCTCGTTCTGAGAGCATAACCACTCCAATTTTAAAACATTCTTTCTGCTGTTTTCCACCAATTTTAATTTATAAAAAATAAAAAAATTGGCCCATGTGTGTGTGACAGGCCTTTAGATTTAATTTTTGGTTAGGTTTTTAGTCATGTGACAATCATATTTGGGACGAATAAAGGCCTGGTATTATGCATGGTTAGTGACTTTCTGTGACAAAAGGATTAAGGAAAGGACCATTCACATAGTTATGTACACCATTTTTTTTTTCTCAAGTTTTCGACCCTCTCTTCTCCTTTGTTGGTTGAACTTCAAAACAAATTAATTACCCCCATCACAATATGTAACAATTTCTCGTGTCATACACCTCCTAATTTAAATACATGATACAGAAACAGCAGTTTAGCTTAAAGAGCCAAACCTTGCAGGATTTAAGTACTTGCATTCAGAATTCAAGGGATTCTTGTTTGACTGACAATAAATTTGTAATATATTATATTAGTAAAAAAATTAACTTAAAATATTTTGCCTTATTCAAGAATTCCATAAATAGTGTGAGACTGTGAGTTATATACCATTTTTGTATGACAACACATAAAATTAGGTATACCCTCTCACCTCTTCCGATGTTACATAATATTTGAACGACCCCAAAGTTTATATAAATAGTATATGGTACTAGTCAAGCATATATAAAAAGGGATATCTGCGAAAATTATTTTCTCTATTCTTTGAATTCGTTAAAAGCAATACGGGGGTCGTCCATTAACGATGCTAATAAATTATTTCGAGTTCTATAGACCTATTTTCCCTCTCTTAAATTCAACATTTATGATGTCGTCAACGTTTGGTGTTTTAATCTTAATAAATAACAAAATTGGCGCATGTGCATTCATGACGTTATATATCCGGTTTAATGTAGAAGAATAACTTTTAACCAGTAGAAACATGGCTGAGCTCTTAGTCTAATGATATATTTTTTCTGGATACTATTCTTAGATATAAACATGTTATTGATGATGTAACTCCCTCCCTATCCTGCATAAATTACCGTCATTTTTTGCATACTTTAACCCTCTTTCTTTGTATAAAAACATTATCAGGCCAGTCATAGGAAGACGTCAAAGGAATGAAACTTGATAATGGAAATGGCGGAATAGTTATAGAGAAAAACTGGTTGTAACATTTTCTGATAAAGTTTATAAAAAAACAAATTTCCTGTTCTTCCAGAAATTTCTTTGACTATATCGCATAGGCCTAATTATTAAAAGAAATAATAAATTCAAAGACTGTCTATATATATATATAGTTAAACCAAGCAAAAGACAGGCGTGCATCAATGCCATCTATTGAGAGCAACTGTAAAGAAAACATTCTAAAGAATGACGAATTACACCATCTCACATGATCTATGAGAAAGTAGTCCCCTGATTTAAAAAATGGCGGTAGACACTCCTGATTTCATAACACTATATATATAGTGCATGAATACTTATGATATGGAGAACTTTTGGTGAGATGGCAAACAAAGGGCGTGTATGTAGTTGATTTCATCACAAGTAGAGAGATGTTAACACCATTCTTTTGCTAGGTTTCAGTATAGACTTATTGCGTTTTTACACACTGAGTGGAAAAACTTTAGACAATGAGGCACTTCAAATCAGGATTGTTTCTGCAACTTTATTTCCAACATGTTTACTTTCTATTAGTTATGACCATTTCAGATTTGGAGTAAAATTTGTAAGGTCAAGTTGAAGCCTTTTCAACCATATATAAAGTCCTTCTCATGGTTTTGGGCATTTTGTATCGTAATGAGCAATGTTTCTTAAAATTAAGCAAATAATGATCCTGTTGGGTATTTCATATAGTGGATGTTGCTCTTTCTGTTCTAGCTCTGCACTTCTGATAAAATTTACTATATAGTTCAAGTGTTATTATTATATCTTTTTATTTTTAATTACAAATACTTATAACAATGTATGCATGGAGGTACAATATGTATGCTGGACTGCTGGTCACAAAGTGAATTATTGAATTCCACTGACGAGGTATATATATATATATAGCTTCACTTTAAAATTGTGCTGTATTATAGCTATATGTGCATTTGGTCAGTTATATTCCACTTGGAAACAAATCTGCCTTAAAGTATTGTAGAAAATCTTGAAAGTTTCTTGAAAGGTGAATTACATGCATGATATTTGATCAGGCAAAATGTTAATTTTTATCAAGTGTATAAATCCGGAAAATCAGGATTTTTTTTAAAAAAAAATCGACATTATATGCAATCTAATATTGTGGGAACCCTTCATGATCATGTTTGCAAATACAATGTAAGGACATATCAGATGCAAAACCAAGTTTCATTCAATTATTGACATATACTTAACTTAAAGCGTATACTCGCTATACTAGGCTTAATGCATATTAATGCCACAGCTTGTATTGACATGAGGGTGGGTGTTCTCATGAAGTTGTATGCCACTGTTAAAGTTCAAAACAAATAATGCAATCAGTTTTCTATTCAAGTAGTAAGTTTTATAGCTTGGATTTTAATTCAATATATCTTTCTTGGAAAAATAACATTTCTATTACTGGTATAGTTTATGATCTGAGAGTCAATTGTAACTTGAAAAATTGTAAGTGGTTATTTATAATTCTAATATATTAATGATAAATGTTTTTCGAATATGAGCATAAAATGGACATATAATTTAAACCTGATCTATGGCACGAATGTTTTCCAATTTAATTATATCTTAATTTGCAAGTGGTTTTTGCAACTATGCAAATATATAATATTTCTGTCAATCAAGGTGACAGGGTATTATTTGCAAAGGCGTATGGAATAATTATTAATTTTATAAATTGAAAAAAATTGTCCTTAGTTGGGTAATTGTTTTAAAGATTAATTAGCAGAAACAAGCACAGTTCTTTAACTAAAGAGGAATGTTGATTAAAGCGAATTGTTATCATACAGACTATTTAAATGTTTATTTTTTTATTTAATTATTATTTACATGTATTATTTTCACCAATTTTCACCATTTTTAGTTAAATGTTTGAAAGCAAATGGTTATCTTACTGGTGTTTTATGAGAAAGGTTTTTTCTTATTTTTTGAACATTTTTCTGCTTATGTAGGTCTTAAAAGTGTTGCTACCTTTGTGTGTATGTAAAACTCACTTGCATTGCTACATTACACAAAGGAGGAAAGTCATATTGATGGTTACATTTCCATTTATACATCCTCTTCATGTAGCCAAATGTATTAATTCAATACAGCCAGTCAGTTGAATGGCCATTTCATCCAAATGGAAAATATATTTTTGGCATTTGAATGTTTTATGTATATGGTGCAAGTTCTGTGTATGATCATTGTGAGAAGTTGCAATATTCTTAAATCTTAGAATCAACAGATTTTAAAAGTCAAATAGTCAGTTCACGAATCATGACGCTGAATGCAGATTCAGACCACACGTTATATACAAAAACCAATGGAGTTTTTTTTCTATTAAATTTGTTGGCATTTTAGCAATATATTTCGAATATTACCATAAGGACGTTGTTTTATATGACAACATGTGAACTGAAATTGTTCTGGAGAGAATAGCTGGGTTTTCACGATTGAACGAGTTTGTTCTTTTATGCCTTCTGACATTACAATATCCAGGCAGTATACATGTCTTGAATACGCCACTTTAGGGAATGAAAGCAAAAGTTATGTTACATATACATGTGTTATTAAACTTGGCTTGCAGTTTAATGTGGGTAGAATATATCTGCACTTTACATTCTTAGTCCATAACGCGAATTTGTATGCTGAAAGAATTCCCAATGAATTCGCGAAATTTATAAGTATAGTTGAGCAATTGGTCTCTTTTCAAAAGCAATTTTTCATTTTTTTATGATTTTATTTTAGGAATACTGCACTCTTAATTTTCGATGCTTTTTTATCATGCACTACATCACTTTTGGAAAAGGGATATAGAGAGCAGCATCATCTAGCGGTATAAAGCAGCAATGTTGCATTTTAGTTGATTGATTAGTATAAGTCGATGGCTTAATTCAGAAGTGGTGAATATGCCAATTTGTCAAAAATGAGATAATGATACCATTGTGATCCTGGAAGTGTCCCGAATTAACCTAAAGTTACAGAAATTAATTTAACAAATAATTGTTAAAGTTACAGAAGTGAACAGTGGCGAATAAGCCACAATGGGTCGTTTCTAAAAGTTAGAAGTGGTGAATAGTACAATTCGTCAGTTTACATTTTAAAAATTTCTCCATACCTGGGTTTTTATTAAAAAAGAAGTGACGAATTTGACAGTTTTCGTTCTTTTTTCCCCCTTTTTTTGTTGCATTCCTTTTTATTCATTATAGGAAAACTCATGGATGTGCAAATGGGTGACTTCACACTTAATTTATTTCTTTTTCCTGCAAAATAAGTTAAACTCAAAAGGGCGAATTTTCATTTTTAAGCATTTTCTTTGACAAATTACTTAATTAATTTACTAATTTAATTATTTAACTAAAATTAACACATTTTCTATAAAATATACATATTGTTCTATCTGTTCACCAAATTTCAGCCTTTTACATTTGTTTATTTCTAAGTTATACCATATTTCCACGAAAACGTTATTATCTCAAAACCCAGTTTTTACAAATTCACCACTTCTGAATTAAACCATCGAAGTGAGGCTTTCTGTAGGCAACATGAGTTCCGGTCTCGTTATCATCTCTGTTCTCGGTTCCATTACTGGCAAAGCCGCAGTATATAGTTAACCACATGGTATCCTCTGTGAAAATGCAGCTCCCTCATAATTAACTTCTAATTTCGATGTTAATCAACTTGCTTGCAATGAATTGCAGTGAGTTTTATTAGTATAAGCTGAGCATGCCGGCAGAGGGCAATGCATTTCCATGCAGGATGCGGTAATTTAGATATTTATTTTATCATTTGCAAGTAAGTACGTAGTTTGAGCCGTTTGTACAGATCCTTTTCACTGCTTTTCCGCCTACGTTCAAAAAACACATCTGCCACAAAAGCATTGTTTTTCAGTAAATTCACTTATATCGTTCGCTTGGCATTTTATTTTTGGTAAACACTTTATTTAAGCACGATTAAATTAAGCCCTCGCACCTATTGTATTTTTAGAATTACAAAATGGAAGATAATAGTTACTTTATATGTAGCCTATATAGTCACTTGAAACTAATGTGATTTTGTGTAAAAATACGCCCTTATATACTTTTTATTATTTCATTAGTAATTTAAAACTGTGTTTACAATTGTGAGTCACCCTCGTTAAAATGAAACTTTAAATTCATTAAAGGGACAGTTTCACTTTATAACAAGGGATTTTTAACTTTTAAAAAAAATAGTAATTGAGAAGGGCATTGATATTAAAAATCTCAGCAGACTTACCATTCATAAACATCGACTTTACCAAAAAACATGCTACGCGTAGTGCCATTTTACAATGACATCACTTTTTCGGTATGGAATAATTATGTGTATTGACCTGTACTTGTACAGAGGTACAGCCACAATTACTGATGTACGCAATGAAACCCATAATATGTACAACTAAATATTTATTGCGTGGTAACACCATTTCTTTCTTCGTTTTCCCCCTCCTGTGATCGTCATTTAAAAAAAAATAACTTGTCATAAGGTGAGACAGTCCCTATGATAAATCGAAATTTGGTACTTTGATTATTTTGAGTATTTTGAATTATGTTTTCCATGAGTTTTCATTTAGGAGCGTGGCTCACTGCTGAATGTAAAAACAGTTCAGTTCGTTCCTCTGCACTTCACTAGAGCTATCAGTGTTCACCTATCACTAAGGGGCAGCACATGCACATTGCTACAGAGAAGTTGCAGTTCTAAGATATCCCGTCGAGGTTGAGGGGGGAGAAATTAAAATGTCTATAAAGAGTACCTATCGGGGATGGGGGGGAAGTAATCTCTCCCGTAAGAACTAAATTAATTAAAATGAGTGTCAAAGGTCAATTTTTTTTGGAGAATTGTATTGGTGACAAATTTGAAAGAATACTTAAAGTTTGGAGTAGTACTATATTTCCTAACGGGGTAAGAATCATGTAGAATTAGTTACCAGCGTGCATGTGTTATTCTTATAAATTTAAGCAAAACTGAAAGAAAATTTTTTACTGACTATGGTGTCAGCTGTTATAAAAGCAATTTGAAAACGGAATGAAACGCACGGATGGAAACACATTTATCATAACGATAAATTTGGCGAGTTGGAAATATTTGTAGCGCTTTCATGATATATTAAGCCCTCACAGAATTTATCAATAATAATGTAGGCCTATAGGAGTTGCTCATATAAGATACAAATAACTATTGCAAAGAAACATTATTTTGAAAATTGCTAACAGCTGGCGCATTTCCCATAAAATATATATAAATACAGGAAATGGCATACATACGTTATGTATACGCAATAATACAACTTAATTTGAATATATTTATGCAGGATTTTCATTCTCTAATAAAAAATAAAATGTGTTGAAAAATTAGGAGAAATCTAAGGAAAAAACACGGCAGTATATATATGTTGACATGCGCTCTGTCTGAATTTCTTCAGGTTTTTCATCTGTGTTTATATATATATGTTTGTGAATGCAAATCGATAAAATGCAACTCATCACTCTAAATAAGTGATCAATTGTGTGAATAACGTAAAATATTACAACCTTATCGTAATATATTACCTGAAAAGCACTTAATATGTCAAACACTAGATAATTACTATTACAATGATATTTCACCTGCATGCATTCAGGCTTATATAGTGTTGTGTACGGAATAACATGTAGCCAACACGTAAGTATGATGAAATAATTTTGTGTATGTTTTAGGAACAATCATGCAATGAAGATTAATATTATACTCATACCCCTTTTAATGATGCATTAATATAAATGATTCTATAGAAATTGGAAAAACAAAATTGTTTTGCGTGCCGAATTAAATTGCCGCATTGTAAATATAGTATACGAATGGGTCCGATAGCTTTTATATGCAAATTAATGTGATTCTACTCAGTGCAAAATCATGTTAAACGAAATGGCCTAAAATAGCCAGATTGCCTGAATAAATGACGTTGTTTGTGATAATTGCAATGGCACTTTCTTGTTATGTATAGGAGCTAACCACGCAAGCGTGAACAAACGTAATGATAAGACAATTTAAATTGTTCTTGTTTTCTTTAAAAAGCAAGAAATACTATTATAGGCAAGTGTTATTTTGTGCAAATTGCATTCAAATATGCAGTCCTGAAAATTATGTACTTGTATTGTATGCATTATTTTCAATAAGAATTGACACAGCTAAGATAGATGTCTGTATACATTACAGGATTTGTTTACCATGTTCTATTATTTGAAACTATAGAATAATATTCGGTATAAACATAGAAATATATTGTTTTTATAGCTATGTACAATGAAATAAATATGAATTTCTTAGTTTTAGAATTAATTAATGTATACAATTAATGTTTTCCAAAGAAACCAAAGCAGCAGAAAAATCCTCCAAAAACAATAGCCGCCTACAGCTATAGGGGCGGACTGGCAAAAAAAGGCCCGGGATGCTGACCTTATCAGGGGGCCCGGCTTTGCAAGCAAAAAACCCCATCTTCAAAATATAGATTATCCTCTTATATTATAATTTTTTTAATTTTAATTTGATTATTTAAACCAAATAAACAAACAAAATGAAAACGAGCTCTGAATAAGTGCAACAAAATCACTGTTTGAAGCTTTATCAATTGCATCCCACAGGCAATGAGATAAGGAAGGAAGGAAGGGGGGGGTAGGGAGCAAACCCCCTCCCCCCGAAAAAATGCATTTTTTGAACACAGACAAAAATTATAAAATTTTGCTATTTAGTGTTCACATTTATACAATATGGCGCCGCAGGCGATTTTTTTTTTTAGCTCAAAAACACTCAAAAATAGGCTAAAAATCACCAAAGGTGCAAGCCTAATTTGCCATTTGTTCCAGTCAGTCCAACAATTTCGGGAGGGGGGCATAGGCGAGCGCATGGTGAACGATAAGGGGGGGGGG
>JAQIXP010001404.1:0-18582 GCA_034700285.1 Proteroiulus fuscus | reverse complement strand
AAAAAATTACTTGTTACAAAGTGGGACCTTCCCTTTAAATTCAAAGTTATATTTATTAGTTCACTAACAGTGGGGATCTCCATCCAGGGTTAAAAGTTAACCCTTGGTGCTTGTGCTAAACCTCAACTCAAATCTATAGGATTTTTTTACTAACCCTCAACTTAACCCGAGGTTTTAATTTAAACCCTGAATGGATATCTCCACTGTTGAAATTAGATAGATGTCAGGTATATGTAAAATGTACTAAAACTGTTTTAACAGTCCCAATTGGTACTTTCAGGACCATAAGACTGATTCAAAAAGTGCCTAAAAATTAATTTTTCAATATTTTTCTCGCAATTTTGCCAAACAGCTATTCTGGCGTCATGTAAAACAAGAGTTTTATTTTCATGCAAGGCTGTTTCATTTTTAAGATGAACATCTAATTATCGTCAACTTCCATTTTGTGCCATTTGAGCTATCCAGAAGTTGGTTGCAGTCATGGCAACGGGCGTAAATGCAAGTCTATAAAGTGAAATGAATGGCGTGTATGTACAGAAGGTCCTTTTTTAGTATATGGCAAGATGTTTGAAATAAACTTAAAACAGTAGAAAAGCTGCAGCAAAATCGTGCAGCTGACAAATTGCAATTAATTGGCAGAGACGAGGAGAGGCTTTTCTCCATCCAAACTCAAATGTTATTAGTTGCTAAGCGAGCAGGAGCTGGTTCAAAAGGTTAGGCTACCAAGTAGCAAGAATTGTCAACGATGGATTTGGATATAGTGTTCGTGTGACTCACGAAAGAATAAAAGTAGGCCTGACAGAGAAGGATATAAGCTTGGATGAAACACACACATACACACACAGGGAAAGAATGGATTTAGGAAAAGGGAAAAGAATTTATGCAGAAAGAGAGGGGACATGATGGGATGAAGGATGAAAAGAGAGTAAAAAAAATAGGATGAAATACATGCAGGGAGATATGCATAGAGAATATAGATATGCAAGGTGCATATATTTAAAATAAGGACAATTCGAGAAATCGTGCCTAGAATATCAAAACCATGAGTGCATCAGGAATACATGAAATTACCATTCAGCTGGAAATGATAGCATTTTCACTATAGTGATTCTGTTACTGCATTCAAAAGCATTTCTAAATTCGCAGAAATGTTTCAAAAAGTAAACAGAATTCTGGCGGCTTAGGCCTCACCACATGAGCGCCACAAAGTCTTCATGCAACTAACTGTTTTACTAGGAAATAGTCATCAAAGGCATTCTTGTTACTCCGAAAACATGCAATAATGGGTTGATTGCCAGATGCAGTTCATTATTAATGAGATATTTTTCTGCCATAAAATATATAATAATCTAATTAATGTTAAAATCTAACACGGTGCACAATTAAGGCAGAAAAAGGTGATCTCAGTTGGATTCCTAGCATTTTTAAAAACACTCAGAGGATCCAATATTAGTGAATTTATTTCGATTGACCCATATTTCAAATCACGCATGTAAATCTGCCTTTCTGCAAACACTTTTATTGCCTGACTCTGACCTGGGGTGGGAGGAACATGGGGGGGGGGTGTAAGAGAATTTTTCTGTAGTTTTGCTGCTGAAATGTCTGGGTTTGTGGAGGCTTTAGTAGTTTACAATTCTGTAGCTTAGACTCTTTAGAGCATAGAGGTCGGAAGTCAATTGACCTAATTTTTGTTGACATCTATAACCTTTTTGCAGATTATTTTCTCTGTCACTGCAGACAAAGATCTGCATAAAGTTTGGATGTCAACTTAATTTTGTTAAATGCTGAAATTTCGGATTTCTTTCTATGTCCTTAAAAAACTATTAGGAAAAGTGACTCTAGACCTTTCAATACCATATAAGGTACCTGCAAAATTGTAACCAGGAGCGCAGTAACTGTTGCAGGGTGTCTGGCCAAATCCAGTAACAAATTTCCATGACATTTCCAGGTTTTCTAGACAATTTTTCACAAATTTCCAGACCAAATGAAATTGATTTTTAACTCATTTTTACTGACACATGCAATTAAAACTGCAATATTTGGCAACTACCCTGGGCCACACCTACAAATTCAATTTTTTTCCGACCCAAAAATATTTTTCATGGCCTGCAGGCGGAAATCTGAAGGCCTTTGTACATTACTGCAAAAAAAAATGACAGAAAATGGCGCCGCAGGCGACCTTTTTTGCTCAAAAACACTTAGAAATGGGCTAAAAACCACCAATAGTGCCTAATTTTCATTTTATTTAGATTTTATTAGATTTTCCAGACACAGATTAAATTTCCATGACATTTCCAGACGCTACTGATTTCCATGACATTTCCAGGTTTTCCAGACGGCCAGACACCCTGCTGTTGTCATTTTTTCACAGAGAATTTAAAAAGCAAAGTATTTCGTTTTTACTTTAATAATCTATACATCTAGAATTAACTGAAATTCGATTTGCCCTCTACCTATTCCGCTGTTGCCTGCATGTCCAAAGGTTAAGGCACACATAAAACTTGAATGAAACAGGCACTATAGAAAAGACATTTTCCAAATTCCCATCAGATGGATATTGAAAATCAGGAGAATCACAATGTTGGGTCACTGACTTTGTTATAAAGCACGGCACCAACCTCATCTGAAGCATGCATTAAAATGGTTCCCATTGAAATGGCGGTCACGCAGTCTAGTGGTTCACGAACTCGTAAGCAGAAGTGTGCCAATATTGGATCTGAGTCACTAAAAAATCAAGGATATAAAATGCAAGGCTGCACCAACTTCCCAATGCAATGCAGACGAACTCATTGATTTATGCCTATTCTACGGCAGAATGACGAGTGTTGACTGGTCAAATCCAGAAGAGGGACGTTGGGCAACTAACGAGGATTAAGAACATCAATCAGATTTGAAAAGGGGGCACATTTGAGATGTAAGGATGAAAAGGGAGTTTCAGAAGAGTAGATGTATGAGTTCATGCTTTCAAATGAGCAACCTCTCTTGATCTTTGACATCTTCAATCCACAGATGATTGTATAGGACCTGTTAGGCCTTAAGGTCCGTATGGATGGATAGGCAGTGGGAATAGCCCGTGTGCAATTGCACAAACTATCCAATATATCTTGCCTCTTAATCTATCTGGCTGTCTGCAAACAGTCGTAGAATGCATAGAACTCTATGGCAAATGCAGTTCATATTTCCTTTCAACATGCATGACCAAGATGGACATTTCCCTTCGATGTTGGAAAGCCATTACCCTGGCTTAAAGCCGCTTAATATGCAGTTAGTTGAGTACGTGGAATGAAGACCAAACATGAAAGGAAAATCCCCGAAGAATGTATATGATGCGATTGAAAACACGATCATACATAAAATCCAGAGATGCATGCATGAGAAAATGTCCATATCTCATCACTGTGCATGTATATGTACAGTGCATGATGCACATCAAATATATTGGCTCAAGATATCTGGATATCGAACGTTTTTAGATCGAGGATAAAGTAGCTAGAAATAACTACAAGGGTATATATATCCTTGTACGAGAATGTGAAAATGTTGCATATCCGCACTGAAATATTATATTATATCAAAATATCACTTGATAGCAAGCTATACTTTTAAAATAAAAGCAATTATATAAGTACTGAAATAAAAATCTTAATCAAAGTTATACCACACGAATCATAAATCATGAATTTTCTGAAAAAATATGGACAGCGCCATATTGCTGAGCAAGTGAGTATAATCTTTTTACATCTAGCGCCACCTGTTAGTTGCTTTATGAAATTGACTTTTAAATGATGAAATCAAGAGTAAACTAACCTATAGGGCCTAGTTAAAAATGAAAAAGAATAGTTACACATTTGCTCGCCATGCACCGATATTTGGCTACATGGTGCCCTTCAGGCATTAGTATCTTCTGAGCAAAAATGAAAAAATTCTTAATTACTAAAAGATAAGTCAAATTGAAATGGAAATTTTGATGCATGCAATAACTTTTATAGCTTTTACTTTACAATCTTTGCAATGAATTGCGAACAACAATGGCTGATCTGAGATCAGAACTCTACTGACATAAATCTCTCATGGTAAAACTTCAGGTTAATTTCCTTTTCCAATACAGCTTAAAACTCATTAATTGACAAAATAAATTTCAAGTATGATGTGATAAACACATGATCCCAAGCTTGTTTTGTAAGAAAAACAAACTAGTTCTGAAACTACTTACTTGTTAGTTCAATGTGAAGACTTAAAAGACATCAGGTATAGGTAGACGTGTACAAACAGTGAAACAAGAGGAAGACTTATGTTATTGACGTCAGCATAGTTGAAATGGAATAGAAATCCATAGAATGTATAAAGGGAAAGAAATGGGTATAGCTACTTGCCCATCTAAAGCATTAAACCGTATGTTTTGTACAAGTTTCAAAGACTACATACAGATGTATATACAGTCAGTGAATGGACGAGACGAATGAACTTTCAAGAAATATTGAAAGTGAAAGAAACTATGGACAAGCTAACTTAAAAGACTAAGAAAACACAAGCAACACCAGTATAAGATACACACACAAACAGACCAAAAGGAAAATCGATGGACAACTGATGACAGACTGCGGGACGAATGAAGACGAACGAGTTTGTGGCCGAAAAACGAAAACACGGCATGGTGTTGATAAATGGACTGGCGACAAAAGGGGATGAGATCACTTTACTTTCGTGCAATTGGACAAGGTGTTTACATTGAGACAAACTGATTTCAAACTGCATATTTTGATGGATTTGGCAAGTAAACATACAACCTCAAGAGCGTTTTTCCAGGTCTATTGGAAATAGGAAATGAGTTTCTTCATGAAAACAATGTTTCAATAAACCTATATATAGTATCGGAGAGAAATTTAAGGTGCTAAGGGGTCATCCATAAATTATTTTTGCATTTAGGGTGCTTACAAATGAGAGATACAATCAGAAGAAAACATTCTCAACATGTAGTACTAAATATATAGAAAATGCAATTCCCTCATCAAGTTGAAAATTGGTTATTAAACTAAATTTGAGAAGTTTTGAAAATTCAATGTTATACAATTATTGATAATTCCAAAACATCATATACCAGTAGAGCATAAGCAATTAAATTAAATTTTTACTTAAAATAGTAAATTCAAACAATTTTAAAATTAATTAAACTATCCTTCAATAATAAAAATGAATTGCTACATGCATTTGAGTAAATATTGTAGTATGAAGAATTCATGTAGCAGCATGAAGTGGGGAGGACGTATTTCATATTATGGCAAGGTATATGCTATATATGGGGCCAGGGGGATTGCAAATGGAGTTTTATGCAAACATCATTTATGGACAGCCCCAATGAGGAAAAACTAAAAGGAATATATATATATAGATATTGATGGCCGCAATAAAACGTAAACCCGAAATACAAACTCAAAATTCCATATACATAAAAACGCCTTATATAGGGGATACTTTATTAAAACATATTTGTTCTCTCCCTCGTAGCACTCAGTGAAATATTTGAAATGTATTTCAGAGTATAATAACAGTCAAAAGATATTAAGGAAATAAGATACTATTTCCATTCTGGTATAGTTGTAATTGCATAGTGAGTGGAACATTAATATTTGAACAATATAGTTCAAATATGTATACAGATTATAGCATTTGAATGCTATTTTTATATGACCGACCACATAGGAATAAGAAACGAAATTTGTGTATTATTATAATACACAAAATTATACTATTATATCAGTGAGCAATAAATTGAACACTGCATATAGGAGCTTGAAAATAATCTAACAAATTCAAAAACTAATTTGTCCCCAATGACGTCACGATGGCTCGTATAGCCCAAAGAAAACTACACAAACAAATGGCAGGCGTCTAGCCTCCTGCACAACATGAAATATTTACAAAAATCACTATATTTCACAATTTGGGTAGTTATTATGAGCTAATTATAAAAATTAAAAATAACCAACATTTTCTCCTTCAATATTTTTCTTGACATATATACATGCATTATACAGTGTAAAATTTTGCTTTTCTAGAAATACAATAAGCATATTTTTAAAATCTTAAATCACAGGACATCAAAACCAAAACTAACTGAACTGGCGGTACGCTACTATGCATATATATGTATATATATGTATATGCATATATATATGCATATATATGTATATGTAAACAAAAACAAAAGGATAAGTATGTATGTACGCGGTACGCCTATAGTTTATCAGTATATAATTAAAATTTGATCATTATAACCATCACCCCACATTGACTTTGACTTGTGAATCGCCATATATCACCAGCACAACTGACTGATCATAATGTTCAATTCAATTCAACTCAACACCCCATACGATCACCAAACCAGAATGCCATTCAGCAGGGGATTATCCCACTATCAGGATGAGATTCCCACGTCATCAGGTAAACACCATTGTTAAATTGAATTCCATCAATTTCCAACTATTCTTAAGAATTAAGATTCTTCCATTGCCTAATTAGCCCTAATAGAACGTAAGAAGTAGGTACAATATAAACACCCCTTCCGGCCTGAATTCTTGCAGAAGTTTGTTACCAACGAATCCATGCACATGCAGCATAAAGGCCAAATATTATAGAATTTAATTGCATGCATTGCAAGTAGCATTGTAGTTATCAGGCATGTGACGCTCTGGCCAATTTCACTTTTTTACCCCGATCCCAATACAGCACCTTGGCTGACTAGGTATATACTTCTACTTCAAGTTAAAGAGTTATACAGTTATAGGTCAGAGTTGATTAAGGCAGCATTATAAATTTCAAAGAATTTTTGGAATCGTTCTATATAGCCTATATACTGCATGATAATTTAGTGTCTAATGTGTACAATAACCCTTTACCAAATGCCATACTTTGCAAACGGAATAGAACATTCGTGAAGTATGGGTTTTTATACGAGTATATGTTTATAACAGAAACGTATACAAAACTAGATCAATATGGCTGCTTATGGTATGCACAATTGCTCTGAAGAAACATCTATATACGAAATTTCAGCGCGAAACCATTGAATAAAATGCAGTGATCGTATATAGTGGGTTATTATTATATATACTCCAGGGTAAAGTAAGAGAGGAGGGAGAAAAAGGTATTCCCATATTTTATAGTTATGAGTTTACTGGCCATGGAGGATATCACAATCACATTGTATTATAACGTTAGAATTTATTATTGGCAAAAGATAAGAAAAATCGCCTACTTTTGCAGCTACAGGCCATTCACTTTTACACGTAAAGATTCTTGGAAAAGCTAAATTAAACTCTACTCATTATTTCCCAATATCTATGCATAGCACATGGATTCAAAAATAAATAAAAGGGAAGAAAACCTCAAGCTTGGAAAATAATATCCAATTATGTTTATTTTATTGGCCGCAATAGCAGCTGTATAGTCAACCTCGATTAAATAATAACTGTCCATGCAATCTAATTATATCTTTGCACAGACTCATCTCTTTTCCTAACTAACAAAATGCTAATTTCATTAATATATATAAAAGAGATAGTGTTAATATGTCCTATGCTATAGAAAACTACAAGAGATGTTTTAAATAGCAAATGGGGAATTCTTAATTATTCTCAAATCTATTTTGTCACATTTTTTTATTTTTAGTATAAAGATGAATGAATATACGCTCGTATAGCAGCTAGTAAGTTAACTATGGGCATAAGAAATTCCAATCTGCTTGATTTTGAAAAAAAATCTGCAGAAAGATGTGGAGGCTAATGATATACAAAAAAATCCATTTCAACACAGTTTCTGCAGAAACATTTAAGCGGCTTATATACAGTTCTGCAGAACATACATTTTTCTGCAGATAATCTATACCTTAATTATGAAATTGATTTTCTGTAGAAATAAATAGGCACACTCTTATTTCACATGGATAGTGCAATTCATTCATTGGCATAGATTGATTTACCATGAGACAAAGGACAGGGCTGGGAGTGGGTCTAACCAAAATTGTATCCAAACATGTATCCGCAAAAATATTGATTTGTATCCAAAATATATCCACTCAATAATCTATTTTGTATCCAAATGTATCCACTCAATAATCTGTTTGACATTTAAATGTATCCACTTCTTATAAACCAAATCTCAGTTATAAGAGAAAAGAATCACTTTTTCAAACTGTTCAATGCAAAATGCAGAAACAATTTTAATAAATTTAATAAATTTTAAAAAAAGCCATATTATTATGCAATACTTCTGGTGAATACCACGTGTGTATCCATAAGTATCCACTTAGTAACTAAAGAGTTGATTTGTATCCATATGTATCCAACATATCAAAATGTATCCAATTTCCTAATTTGTATCCAATCTCCCAGCCCTACAAAGAAGCTTCTTTCACAGGTCATATCAGTATATAAAGGGACAGTCCCATTATGAAACAATTTGATTTTAAGAAAAAGATCATAAAAAATTAGTATAGAGACATGAATATTGCAATTGGATTTGAGCCTAACGCGATCATTAGATTAAAGGTCCAAAACACATCATGGATTTGGATGGAAATAGGAAGCCCAAATTGGCGCCATTTCACTGACAGTATGTAGCACCCTCTACTGGATAGAAGGCATAAGCTCTTATGGGACACGTAGACATGCATATAGTAGAGGGCGTCACCAAATGGCACTGCTTGCTGAAATGCTATGGAAAAATGGCGCCTAATATGTGTTTTGCAAACGTCATAATTTCTTCAATATTTCAATTTCTTCAAAAGTACTTGTTACAAAGTGGGACTTTCCCTTTAAAGCTTAGTAAACTATATTTTTAAATCTAGAAAATCCCCCTTTTCCTGATTTTGAAGAAGCAGTCCTTGCAGAGCTTCATGCATACTTCTCCAATAAAACTGAAGTAAATTTTTACTTTTTATCAAACTTCATAATCCACTAATAACAGTTAACATTAAATGTCACTCAACATATTTTGTTTTACACGCAGTAGCAATTTACAGTAATTGATAAGCCCACTATATTAGTATACTATGTATAAGATTAATCTTTCCAAAATTAGCATATATGTTTTTTCTGTTTAACTAATAACGCAGCTCGGTGCAACGCCAGTTTTGATAAGCAAGCAGGAAAATTAAAACGCACATATTTAATTACACAGTTTAATGATTAATATTAGGCCCAATTTGTCATCTCTAATTGTGTTTACTGATAGTCTGCAATTTCAGGACAAACTAATATTAAATTGTCTAGAATAATAAAGCGCAAGCAAGAGCCTCCTATATTAGCTTTTCATTAATTAGTGTATTAACATAAGCACAAACCATGCTAATGGGATTCATTTGGTTTGTAGACATATAAGTATAGCAGGAGTATAGTAGCCTATTCTGATTACAAGAAGTGTTTATGAAAATGTATAACTTTCTGAAAAAAAGTAACTTCCGCATGCATGTTAGAGTTTAGATCAATTATCGCAAAATTCTAAGTATATAATAAAAGCCAAAAAATTCAACAAAATTGACTTTTCATATACAAGCACATATATATACTGTATCCGCTCGTATATATTTCCCTATACATATATAACGTTCATTTTCGTCCATAAACTTATCGAGTAAAGCTATCATTTGTAACAGCTCATTAATTACACTCCTGTCAAGTCAACGTTGATAACGCCAAAACATAACATACTTCAGAGAATATCTGGTAATAGAAGACAAAAAAGAACAAAAAAAATATCGGTAATTCCCTGAAGGTCTGTATTATCATAAATGGCGAAGCTAACAAGTTTAATCGCTTCAAAACGCTAATAAAGTATATAGAAATATGCATGTTGGATTATAGAACGGTTCATGCATAAATCTGAATTTCTACAAATATATTACATCCAAAGGATAGACTTCGCTTAGATATTATGTTTATAGAAGAGACAGCTAAAGCCTGGATTCAATTTCAATTATAAATTGGTATTAGAATGTTTTGTATTATGATGTCTATAAGTCTATATACTGATGTGGGGAGCAACTTTCCTGCGTGTGTATATTATTACCCCCAGCAATATAACATATTTATGCAGACTGTCGGGATTTTATTTTCAATTAATAGAATGATAGTACTTTAGCAAAGTCCAGGTTTTGAAGTACAAAAGAAATAAAAGTTTATTAGCTGAATCAGGAACAGAAAACTGAATTGGAATAAAATAAAATTAAGAACATTCATGCTCAAGAAGAGAATGTACACATGCTTAATCATATGTTAAATCTCATAAGAATTTATTGGCCCATGCATAGAGGGCATCACACTTACCTCGAAGCAACTTCGAGGTTGACTGTATACTATAGGAAATGTTATAGTTTCACTGCACGTATTAATTGTTTCCTATATACAGGGTGTCTACAATTTATTCACCCCATTATGAACCTTTATAAAATATAAACCATTATAGATAGGGAGAAAATTCTTGCAACAGCATGTACAGATACTCAGCAAGTTTTATTTATCATGTTTTAAAACTATTTTTTTCAATAAAGACAAACATGGGCTTATTATGTTGCACGTATAGAATTTCAAGCCTGTAATCCATTTCAGTGATTTCACGTCAGGTATTACAAAGCAAGTCTTCTGAGATATGCCCAAAACCTCCATGATGTGATCTTTCAACTCTGTGACCTTATCAACCTTGCGTGCATATTCACTGCCATTCACATAACACCATAAAAATAAATGTTATGGTGTAATGAATGTAATAAATTGTAGACACCCTGTATTTCCATTAACATAGTCATAGTGATTTTCAAACTTTATATAGAATTCCCTGTTCAAACTAAAAATAAATTGCGAGTTGCAGGTCATCAGCATGACTTTCCACTCTAAACTAAACATGAACCTTATACAGAACTGCATTAAGAATGTTGGTGATGTGCTACACATTCCAGTTCATTCTTTCGTTGATGGGTTATGAGAATATCAATATAATTCATTTTCAAGCGCATACTCATATACGTATACATTTTATGGGTAAAAACAGGCAACATAAAAAAACGTAATATTTTAGAATATACACGATCCAGGTTGTAGTGACATTTCAAATATGCAATTAATACTGCATTATAATAATGGGCTTATAAATTTTATTACGCCAAAAAGAATATAATTAGCCACGCAATATTCTAAATACAGCAGACAAAAGCTTGATTTCGACCCATTCTACATGTACTTAACATTATTCATTAATATCGGTATGAGGCCCTAATTACGTAATTAAATTCAAATGCACTACAGGAAGTTAATCTTCACTTAATTAGTCACGTTAAGGCAGTATATCAGCGGATTTTTTGGCAGTGGGCGAAATAAACTCTGTGTATATTGGTAATAAAAGTGCATTTACAGCCGTTGTAAATTAAGTGCAGTAATACCAGAAGGGGAACCATTCACATTCTGAACTCACCATTAAATCATTATACATGCAATGGTATATATACTATATAGGTAGGGCCTATACAATTGTCAAAGTTGCTTATAAACCAAGGTTATATCTATATTTGCATATCAAATAATGTTTATCCCTAAAAAAACAAGAGTGAATTCGATTTAAATAGTGTTTATCAGCCAAAAACAAGCTTACGTGTTTACATACAGGAAAAATGGAGATTTGGCTTTTGCCCAATCATATACAAACAATTTCTAAATCTGTCAAAAACATCCGAAAGCTAGGGAAATTACTTCAAAAGAAAAATAGCTCATTGGTAAATCGATGAGAAGAACGGAAAATCCGCAATATACAAAACGAAAGCTTTCTATAAAAAAAACCAGCTAAAAAAAGCTTGAATGCTTTAGAGAACAAAGTAAGCCAAGCTCGAAAATATTTGCAAACGGATTGCATTATAAATGCATTGTTAAGTGCTTTTCGCTTATGATTTTTGAGCATCGCTTTTTTGCAGGGAAAAAAAAGCGCCTTAAAAGTTGAGTCTCATTAATGAGCATCCGAAAGAACGAATTCAATATTTGCATAATTGGCAAGTTTGCGTGAAATAAAAACAAAATTCAGGTTAAAAAAGTGTGAAATTTATAAATCATGTCGTCATTAACACTGACGTATATAATTATATGTGTAAATTCTAGACAGCTAATGTGTTCAATAACACCTTTTAGTAAGACGTTTTAAATCATGTGATTTTTAAATCATTAATTTAAATCAACGAATGAAAAGAAATAGCATTCAAAGTATGATTTTTCCAGAAAGAAATCTGTTTCAAAAAGTTGTAGTTACTTTAAAATCTAATAGACCTATTTCAAAAAAGTGCGCCATCTGTGATGAATAGATTTCAACTATATTTTAACCCATACTAAAATGGCCGAAATAGTTTTTTTTGTTGTTAAATGGTGCATTATGGGAGTACTTTTAAAAGGGGATCGAGTATTTGTTGCCAACAAGCAGCTCCCATCCTAGGTTAATATTTACATTACTTATTTTTATTATAATCAATGATCCATGCATTTGCATTGCATCAATTTCAGAAAATAACAAATCCTGCAATTTATTTTTTTGGGATTTTTATAATTTTTGCATGTAAATACCGCACGTTAGAAACATCGCTTCTTAAGAAACAAGGGAAAAATGCCGCTGTAACTTGGTTAGATATTAGCCAAAAATCTAGTCATGGCTTAGTTCTATTCGGTTACGTCAAGTCAATTAGAAAACATTCCATTGCAATTTCTTTAATTATGCATCAGAAATATTTAATTGAAAAAGCACACGTTGCTTGTAAACATGAAACGATTTTACATTTCATAGACAAGGGAATTACAAAATTCTGAAAAATAAACGGCCAAACTTAAGTATAGGCCTACCAGTATTCCAGAACCTTACTTAAATAGATTTACTAAAAATAATTTAATTAATACAACTTATTTTATAGCCACGTCATTCGAGAGATGGCTTTAATCCTTAAGTAAACCAAACAAAGGAATACGAAAACAAAAGGTTGGTGCGGAAAACTCATTAAGATTAGTGATTGTCATATTGTCAATATTTTCAAAACTAAATTAGCATAACAAATGAGGAACCTGGATCAGTATAATATGTAGCATATAGAGTATATTTTATGCCCAAAACATTAAAATGATGCCGATTTTGCAATCCTCCAGTTGAAAAGTTTATACGGAATACAAACTAGAGGCTTAGATTGCATATTTCAAACAAGCTTTCTTCAAGAAATCATGAGACAAGTAATGTATAAAGTACTTGACTGATGTCACAAATACATTAAATCGATATGCCTTAAGCCTATACAGAAAAGCATGTCCTGACATGGCACAAGTGAAATGATCTCTATAAATAATTCTATTCCAATATAATTCTGGAAATACTATTTCAAGTATAAACTGACATGAGTCCACACTTTTCTCATTCAAAGTTCTTTTTTCCATTTTGAGAAAGAAGCTTTCAATTACAAGACATCTTTCTTTAATTCAACATTGCTCATAGCATGCTAGCTGCTGTTGTGATCAAATTCTCATAAGACTTCTTGAAAATTTTCAAAGAAATTGAAGAGTCGAGGGTGAAATACATCGAAGATTGCAACATTTTCAACAGGCTCAACATTGCTAGTTTCATATATATACTACCATTCCTTATTCAGCAGTCAAAAAAATGACATAAAGATATGAAAGCTGCATGTATGTAAAAAAGTAAGAAAAAATTTGGACTTATTTTATTGTTGAAGCCTAAATGTCATTGAATTGAAATTGAAAAAGAAAGACTGACAGATTTCCTTTGTACTACACTATGAGGGCATGAAAGAAGATATAGGGTCTTATACTCAATAGCATTTTTATCAAATATCTTATATCAAAGGAGACAGATGTAGAAAAAATTGAACGAACATAAATATTGAGATATATGCAATGATAAGGTGATTTTTTGACAAAAAAAGTAGGCCTACTGAGCGGAATTTTGTTCTTATTTAAAAAAAGTATACACTTCAACATTTGTATTGAAATGTGCACCTGCATGTATAAGTATTCATTGAAGAAATAAAAAGATTAATTGATACAAATTTTTTATATAAATTTAAAAAATCTGCCCAAAATAAATTCATAACAAAAGGAAGCTTAATGTATATTCAACAAAAGAATGAATTGAAGAATTGAAATGGACCACTATTAGAAAAAACAAGTTAACTTTGATTAATATATGTGCATAACTTAGGAGCTGAGTTGCAAAAGGGGGTATCTTTGTCATAAAGGATCTTTCATAAAGTTGAAATAACTGGTTTTATAAAAAATAATCGAAATCATGCATTTTTTGAAACGAAACTATAGTTGATCTGGTCAGCTGGATTTTCATGAGCCTATTATTTTCTTCAAAATTTTGCAAAAACACTGTTTCACAATAATCCAAATTTTGAATTTATAAAAAAAAATGTTTAAATTCGTAAATTTTTTAATATTTTGACTTTTTGCAGTCTTTATTATTTGGAAAATTGCACCGAAATCATATTCGTCTTTCATGAAAATCACGGCCTCTTCCTAACTTTTTTATTTTCACTTCTTCCAGAATGAATTTGCCTTTCGTTAATATTATAATAGGCACTCATTTAAAACTTTAATCTGCAAAGCCTTTACTGAAGAAAGCATAAACTATAGAAAAAAAATGCATTTAAGAAAGTAAAAAGCCAAAATCATTAAAACTTGAATGAAAATACCAAATGGCAGGGTACCAGTTAAAATGCAATATAGAATTTCCTCACAATAGTAAATCCATAGACGTGACTCTGAAATTTATCTAAGGAACACATAAAAAGGGAGATTAGGAATTCTTCTCCTTTAAGAAGAGCCTCAGTTCATCCAAATTGACGCTCCAGATTAACTATTATGCTATTACGAGGGTTATCTGAATTGGTTAAATGTAGTGGAAGCCCAAGGGTGTACATTTCATCAGGTTTTTACCACTCTTGCGTTATGCCTCACTGCATTTTGTCTAAATTCTAAACCAATCTTGAATGTCCATCCATAAGAACTTTCATAAACTCATCTTACGAAGCTCTATGCAATCTCTACTCCCATATACTTTCTGCCAAAAACCTTATTCCTTCAAGTCTCATTTTCTTTTCTGTCATTTTCTCCAAACCATATATAAAAAAAAACAATGGGAGAGGACTTAAATGTAAAGTATTTTATGCAGTCACACACAGAAAATCATATAGACATTGCAGGCTTATAACATTCAGTCCACTGCCCTTTGCCAGCAAAACTATGCCATTTTGTACGATTTTAGGCATTGAAATGAAAACTAGGATATTCTAACATTGAGGCTGAAATATATTCATGAGCTACTCATTCTAGATCACGGTTTGCTCAAATAACTCCTTTGATTAAAAATATACAAGAAAATATGCTGTTTTTAAATAAGCTTTATATTTGTGTTTAATTAGACATTGGCATGTCTCATATTCAAATGATTAATGATTAATTGAATACTTAATTTTTTCCCCAAAACACAGAAATATTAATGTTATTTTTTCAAAATGATATGAATTTAATAAAATTATTTGTGAGATTACATAACTTTCAAAATTTAGGATAATCATTATAGATCAATTACCTTAAATTAGGTTGTAAGCTAGCTATATTAAATGGTTATCCTGTTCTAATTATATAGACATAGGCCTAGCTATCATATGGTGAGTTCAACTTTCAAATAAAAATGCAAAAAAAACTACAACTTTTTTAAATTTTTGATGCATTAACACTTATGATTTTTATAGAAATATTGTATTATATAAATGGAAATGTATCAATATAATCTTTAAAATAAAGTCAAATAATTCTTAAGAAAAGCACAGTTATTTTATATTTTCAGTAGATTCACCATATTTCAGAAATCATAACTCTTTAAACTACAAGGACGGCGACATTTTTCCCATATCATTTTTAATGGCACGGCGCCATCTAGTAGTTACTTTTGTAAATTAAACCGCTGAAAGCTTAAAGTGTTCATGCATTGAATGGTAAATCCAACTAATATTTCAATTTCCATGGCAATCATACGAGTATTGTTTCAAAGTGAGACTTTCCCTTTAAGGAATCTAAAAATACATTGAAAATATAGCTATAGGACATCAAATTAGAGAAAAATCGACAGCATTTCCAAACGAAAATATTCATTTCTGAACTTCCCATTTACACTTGGCTAAAAATGTGCCCACGTATATAAAATAACAGCAGAACACACTTTATTCTAGGAAGTAAAAGTCATGCAAAGTAGGATCAGCATTTGCCTATCTCAATGCCAACATACATAAAATCCAAAATAAAGCCATGCAACATTTATGAAGAAAAAAAACCAATACAAATGCAAACTGGAAATGACACTATGGATATAAACATAAAGTCGAACGTACATTGACTTTTCAAAACGTCCAAATAGTACAGCTTTTCTACAGAAGCCCACTTTTTTGCAATTTCAATATTGATGTGCGGAATACAAAAGCCTTATTGAAGGACTTTGAGAAATTCAAAAATAAAATTTTCCTCCAATTTTTATTTAAAAAAATAATTTCACTTCTGATCACAGTTCAAATGCATCCAGCATTCAATTAATCATCCTGAGCCCATTGTGTAATGTGGTAATAAAGTGTCAGAAAGAAATAGTTCACAATTATTTCAATTCCTCAAGAATTCAATTTGTAGATCAGTTCAAACCCTCAGAATTGAATTTGAAAAATATCCCATAACTTCTGAAACGAATTCATAAAATATGCCAACACTATTGAATTGAATTTGCAAAATATTCCGATACTTCAGAATCGAATTTGCAAAATAATCCAATACTTCAGAATTGAATTTGCAGAATATTTCAATTCCACAGAATTGAATTTGCAGAATATTTCAATTCTACAGAATTGAATTTGCAAAATATTCCAATACTCCGGAATTGAATTTGTAAACTATTCCTTTACTCTGGAATTGAATTTGTAAACTATTCCTTTACTCTGGAATTGAATTTGTAAAATATTCCAATACTTTGGAATTGAATTTGCAAAATATTCCAATACTTCGGAATTGAATTTGCAGAATATTTCAATTCCACATAATTGAATTTGCAAAATATCCCAATACTTCGGAATTGAATTTGCAGAATATTTCAATTCCACAGAATTGAATTTGCAGAATATTTCAATTCTACAGAATTGAATTTGCAAAATATTCCAATACTTCGGAATTGAATTTGCAGAATATTTTAATTCCACAGAATTGAATTTGCAAAATATTCCAATACTTCGGAATTGAATTTGCAAAATATTCCAATACTTCGGAATTGAATTTGTAAAATATTCCAATACTTCGGAATTTGTGATTTATTCCACTACTTCAGAAGTGAGTTTGTGTGCATCCCAAGACTTTCACACAAAAATTGCCACTTTAATTTGCTTAACTTAGCCATTTTATCATTTCCAATTTTTTACAAGCAGATTAACTAGACACTATAAGTCTAAATAGTTGGACGTGAGCCAAAAAAGTTGTAGCACTGTACTAGTGTAGCAAATCTAACACATTAGGCCCAGGGTGTGCTGTCATACAGAGAGATGATTAACGACGTTTCTTAAGGTGTAATTTTTAGGAAAACTTGTGTCTATGCTGTTTGGTTAATTTGCATTCTTATGATTTCACTTATTCTAATGAGACCCCCTAATGGCTTTAGAGGAAAGTGAAACAGCAAGTTGCCAGAAAATTCATCTTTAGAAAAACCCGGAATCTCAAAACACTCGATGCAGAGGTGAGGTTACAAGACTATGTAGAAGAAATCATGGAAAACACAATGGAAATTACATGTTCTTGCATATACGAGAGTATATAGATAGATAAGACAAAAGAAGAAAAAAAATCACATGGTGTTACTTACTATCTTAAGATGTATAATACAGGAAGATAGGGAAAAAAATAGGATGAAAATAAAGAAAGAACTTGGTATTCTTCAATGCATGCATATGTAAAACACTTTTGTGGATAATAAATGATAAATTGTAGAGCCACTTTTGTTCCTAAGATTTATACTTCAGGAAGAAAGGGGGAATTAGATTCATAGAATTTAGGGCAGACATCGACTGTAATGCCCATAAGGGGGTTTAAAAAAATCACTCATGTCTATATGCCAGGAATATTGTTGCTTTTCTACAATTTTTCTTTCTTGCTCTATCAAACATTATCATGAATAATATTCAAATATGCAGTGCATCTCATTATAAGAAATGTGTGTGTGAATATATATATATATCTTTTCCTTTCATTTTCAGAATCGAATACAGTTATAGTGATGTACAGTTAGGTAACAATCATGTTTTTGAGTATCATCGCAGTTTCGGGATAAGAACATTGAAAAACAAGTATAAAAACATAATTTAAAAAAGTGAATTAGAAAATCAGCAAGAAGAAATTTTTTGAGTTTCTGTAATCAGGTCAACAAAAGAGTTAACTTAAGGGGCCTGTCCACACTATCAACAAAATGCATGCTCCTATGGGAATCTCCATGTTAATTACCGGTACAAATTAATCGATAATG
>JAQIXP010001403.1:0-18583 GCA_034700285.1 Proteroiulus fuscus | reverse complement strand
CAAACCCCATCGTTGAACTTTAACCCGTTCTTGAGTTAGAACAGTTTGAAGAAAACGAATTTAACATTGAAATCCCCCTAGGCCCACGCTGTTAAGTGTGGACAGCCCCCTTAAGGAATCTTTTAAGAACATGGTATAATTGAAGAATGACATAGCCTACCTCTAAAATAATGTGGAATGGTCACTTCCTGAGCCAACTGCATACAATGGTTTGGCAGGCTCCAATCAAAGAGGTACAGCGCTTCGTTGTCAGGATCTCGATTCGGATGCTTCAAGGCTAATAGCAAACACGGCATCAGGCACAAGCAAAATTAATTTAGCATATTTCGGAGGAAATTTGCGCAACTTACACTGAATGAATTCTGCGATTGTGGTTTCTTTGGCCAGTTCCAGTTTGGCCCATTCAACGGAGAGGGCAACCAGACGTTTAAGGAATACCCTACAACAGCCTGAAATTTAAACGGAGGCGTATTTATACTCGTGCAAAATTAGCAAAACTGGAATCAAGCACGGCAAATTTATTTTTCTCGTACCAGCCACGGCACTGATGTGGTTCAAGTCCCACGGCGTCCGCGTCATCGTTTCCACCAAGTCCGTTATGATCACAGGAATTCCCGCCTCGCAATATTTGGCCACGAATTCCGCGATGGAGAGATCCCTCGCACGCCTTCTTTCGATCTAAAAATCAATTGAAACTTGAAGCTGGGACAAGTGTGAGACATGTTTGTAGCGATATCGACTCAAGATGGAAGATGAATCTCACCTGCCCCGGAGTTGGGAAGACCCGCTGAGATTGCTCCGGCAACCTTTCCATAGCTGCCGCCTGAGATTCCAACATGAATAGTTGGCGCTGCACTTTGCACAGCAGCCATTTATACTCATTTTCTGGAATATAATGCAAAAATATTGGCAAGAAATCCTCCCATCTCACCTATCCTTTTATGTACATTTTTAAAGAGCCGTTTAGCATACCATCGGGGCAAAGGCGTACGGCAGCTTGAAGAAGATCACGAGCTTTATGATAATCCCCTAAGCGCTCCCACGCTGTTGCAACTGCTACGTGCAACCTCCCGTTTGACTTTTTTTTTGTATGGCGCAAGCCATCTAGTTTTGCCAAATGCAGCCGTAAAAATTGCTGGCCGGCCTTTGTTCTGCAAGCAAGTAATAACTTTGTCATCATATATACCGTAAATCTTCTAAATAACGCCCATTCCGAGTTTTGGCCCAGTCTCCATATTTCGCCCAGGAAAATTCCAAGCATTGTGATAAGATAGCCCACTTCTAAATTTCGCCCATCCTTAATGTTACTTAATGATCTCCTACTTCTAAATTTTGCCCATTTACGATGGTACTTTCCCTTAGAACTTAGTTTTAACATACCTATGGTAAAAGTTTCTTACATTACTGTTATGTTCTTAATTAAAAACAATGTGATACTCTTTTAATTTTAAATAAAAACGCCCAGCTGAATTCTTTGAAATTATAAATAAACGCCCGTCCCTAGTTTACGCCCATCTCCAAATTACGCCCACCTCTGAAGGCAAAAAAAGAAAAGATCGCCCGGGTCATTTCTAGAAGATTTACGGTAAGAAATTCAGCAATACTCATGTCACACTATAATTCTATATGGATATCAATTCAATTCCTAGCTGATGTTAATAAAACACACTGTACTGATAGTGGTTCCCCATATAGTATAACAATATAGGCCCTATTGTTTTATATTTTCTTGCACTATGGACTTTTTCATAATTTATTGCTCATTGTTTATTTTTTAAAGGGGCATTTTTCCTCACAAAACATTGTGTTCCAAAATGGGGTCACCACACGTGTCATCTGCAATTTGTTTGCTTAAATATGCACGTGCATTGAGCACCATTTTGGAACAATTTTTTTTTTGTAATAGGCCTACTACTACTTAATGCAAAGATTTTATTTAAAATTAGGAAAAATACACTAATGAATTTCTTTAAGGAAAGATGCATTTTCCTGACAAAATCTTTTCTCCAAAATGGATCTCAATGCACGTGAATATTTCAAGTAAGCTCAATATAATTGACACAACTATAGACCAGAACCCAATTTTGGGGGAGGAGGGGGGAGAAATCATCTGGAAATTGCATCTTTAATCAATGCACATTTTGTCAATTTATTTTCTATTCTAAATCATACAAAATTTTGCATCTTAAAAGCGCATTTGCCTACAGATTTGTTCCAAAATGGGGCTCAATGCACCTACCAACTATGTTTGGCTTGTGAAAATATGCACGTGTTTTGGATCATTTTGGAACAAAAATTTGTATGAGGAGAATGAATCTTTAAAAATACCCAACAATACCCAAAAGGGCTCATTGATTGAGTATTGTATAGGGTCTATTGCTAAAAAAGTAGTCTGAGCAGTGATGGGGTTTACTGGCAAAATGCCCTAACTGAAATTGACAGCATTAAGTGATGGGAGCTTGCACCTGGCAATGAAGTTGATTAAGGTGTTAGGACTGCAATTTCTCGGCAGATCCGAATAATCATCCATTTTCCAACGTCCTTCCCTTCTCCACCAAGTGGCCAGAGCAGCATCGGCAAACAGAAATTCACTCTCATCATCGCTGTCGGCCGAATATTCGGCTCTGGGTCTCTTTTTGCTATTGGATTTTGGCTCCCTTCTGACATCTTGTTGTTGATTATTGTTGGGTGTTTGGGCGTTTGTTGGGGTCTGTTGCTGTTGTTGTTGTTGCTGCTGCTGCTGTTGTTGTTGCTGTTGTTGCTGCTGCTGTTGGGATGATGGAGGTGTGGGAGTTGGGGCGGCCGCCGGTGCCAGGGGCGGCCATTCTGCAATGGCTTCTTGACCAACTTGTCCATGGCCGCCGCCGTCCATGCCGCCCGATGCCGTTGATGGCGGAGGCACGGCTATTGTTCTAAGATAGACTAATCTCGCGAAGTGATCCAGATTCGCGATGGTTTGGAAAGCCCCAAAAAATGACCGCGTCACAAACTTCACTCACTATATCCAATGTCCGAACTCCTTTGGCCGTCCACCTGTCCCTTTTTTCCAATGGAAAAAGGAAAAAGGCAAAGGGCAGACTCGAATTTTTTGCTCTATTCTGCAGACGAAAATGTACGCTTCGCCATTTTTATTGCAGGTCGTTAAATGAGGGGGGAAACGAACAAGGGGGCGGTTTGGAGGATAAGGGGGAGGAGCATCTCTCTTCCAGCATCGTTCTGGCTTTTTTTTCATCTCATCTGGGATATCCAATAAGCGCAGTTATTCTTCAACATCTATTCATTATAATTAAATATGGCATTAAATTAAAATGTTAGGAGAAAGTATATAAGCATAAATTTTCAACAATGCATTTTTAACACTAAATGTGGGGGTGGGGAGCGGGTGAGGAAGTGATGGAGAGCCGAAAAAGTCGAAGAGAAATCAATAATGTTTTGTTATAATCCCTGATTTATTAGCCATTTTATACAATATACAGAAGCGTTTAAAAAGTTTAGGTTAAACCTTGTTCAAAGTAAACGTGAACCAATCAGCTAGGCATTAGCTCCTGTTTTAAAGGGAGGGTCCCATCTTGCAGCAAGTAATATTTAAATTGTACACACTTACCGGTACTAGATATTGTTGTGACAATAATAAGTGCTGCAAAGTTTCAATATTGAAGAAATTAAGACGTTTCAGGGTTTGCCAAATACACTTTAGACGTAATTTTTCCATAATTTCAGCAGACACTGAAACTTGGTGGCGCCCTCAAAGACATGCTTAACTAATGTTTAAGCAAAATAGGGTGATTAGTTCCAGCCTACTCTTACTTTGAACATGGTCCTACACTCAGGAAAAAATGTACTTCAAATAAAAGGTGTTCAGTTTCATTCGCCTGCTTTGGAACTAACTAGTTGAACACGTGTCTTGCACTTGCAAAATTGAGCAAGTAGCTATGAAATATGCACGTGCATTTTGAGTTTTTGGAATTTCTGCACGTGACTCTTCTAGTCTTATTTTCGGCTGTTTTGAGTGATAAAAAGCAATTTGAAAATTTTATATAATTCATTTAAGGAGTTTATTGAAGTGGTAATCAGATATGGCCAAGGTAATTTCTCCAATTTAGATAATTAATTGATTGATTAAGTTTGTATCTAAAATTATTGCAGTAAAAAATTTAAATATATAGCAATATAAGGAACATTCTAGTTTTATCATCCCAACTGAATTTTTCTAAATTTTATCTAAAGAAATTTTAATCTCTTAGCTTTTTTTGAAAATGTTGGCTAGTTTATTAAGTTTATTGGTAGTTGATGTCGGCACTAGTATCTGGGGCTCAGTGGCATCTTTAATGGTTTTTAAATATAATTGCAGCCGCAACAAACTGGTGACAAAAATTCTGATAGTGAAAGTGAGGAGGAGCTTTATCAAGTGCCAGTTCCCAAGAAATTTTTTGCGAAATCTCTGGCTGAATCCCTTTTCCATGGGCTACTAGAGAAAGTTCGAAGTAGGGGAATACCCATCCAGAAAGGATTTCTTCATGTAAATAACAACTTAGTCGCGTGTTAATATAGAGCCCTTACTACATTAACAAGTTATAGAAATGAGTTCTCATGGTTTAAACGTTTAGTTAAATCAAGTTTCGGGTTATGGATCGGCTGCTGCGACGAAAAAGAACTCAAGTAACTGGACTCCTTCTGCGTTTCCGATGCCAAATTGCCTGCGTTCAACGGTCAAATTAACGCGACAAGCCATTCAACAGTTTGTACCCAGAATACTCCATATTATTTGATTTAAATGAAAACTGGCCACATTTATCGACTATTTTGTATAGCGCCTGCGAAAAAGAGCGACAGAAAAGACTAAGAATTTACCATCAGGATGGGATACCCCGCTATAGGCCATTTATTGATTTCTTGGACGAATTTCGACACCTCGTCAGAGAAGCTGAGGTCCGAATTGCCGCATTTTGATCCTTCTAAAATAATTTATAAACAACCAAGGAATTGTTAACATCTGATTCTTGGGAATTTTACCAATTGATCTTTTTTAACCTGGGCCCTAAATGGGGATTGATTTGGTTGTGCCTCATTCTGGTGTTTTTGCGAGTAGAGGCAGGATCAGTCGGATGCTACTAAGATCAAGAATAACATAGAAGGCAATTGGGCTAATGTCATGGAGGACATCAGAAGCAAGGGCCTGATGAAAAGCATCAATGAACAGGTGGAAGTCCAGCGGCAGGACACCATCTACAACATTTGGGCCACTTTGCACAACAAGTCCGATCGCAAGGAGGACGTGGCCATGGCCACCGTTCACCAGGCTAGAAATAAAGTACATGAGGAACTAAAGGATACGGTTCAGCAGCTGCAGGATAAAGCTCTGTCCGATGACCAGCAAATGGTCAATTATTTCGGGGATTTGAAGGATCAGATGGTGGAGTCGTTGCGCCACAAGATTCTGGCATTGCAGAGTGGCAAGCAAGTACGTTGTTGCAGGGTTCAACAAAAAAGTGAACTGGATAATTTGAGCCAATTTTAGAAAGCAGGGTCTGTTTCGATTAGTTATGTCTATACTGTGAAGCCAGGTTACTTGCACGGTTGTCTTTTATACCAGGGGATGTAATTGTAGGGGTGGGTCTTTTGCAAGAGCTCCATTAAAAAGAGGAAGTTCTTGCAAGAAGCAATAGCAACATTTACGAACAAAAGTGAAAAATGTGTGACAAAGTTCTCTTAAAAGATTGGAAACTGTGAAAAATGGGAAATTGTATTTAAAGTGAAAATGTGTAATTTTTTGCACTTCTGTCACATCCGTGTTATAAAATAATAAGTATTACACGATAAATAATGCAGATTGGCTACAGTCCCAGTTCAATTTTTGGTTAAGAGGCTAGTGAATCTCGTAATTTCTGATTGTTTGAGATAAAAGCATTTCCTATCATATGCTCGTTGTTAAAAAGATGAGTTGCGAAGTTAAAATTCAGCTGGAAATGAACGACGCACTAAAAGATGATCCGATTCGTCAGAAAGCAGTTTCAAACCTCCAAGTAGTTCACCAGGAATTGATCAAAATCTACAAACGAGTGAAAGTACGCGTATGCTGTTGATGTTCGCAAATCGTGAAATCCAGAGCTATTTTCGATAAATAAGGTTTTCTTCGTTTAATGCTAGAATGAAGAAAAGGACAAAATGGATAAGGTGATCTCTCGCCAAGAAAAGTTGAAAAATGTCGTTCTGGGGGATGTCGTGCAGGAGTAGGTTTTATTAAATTAGCATTAAAAAGCATCGGGCAGTTAATGAGTGGCATTAAAATTGTTGTTAGCTAATCGTACCATTTATTTGGTTTTAAGATATTGGAGAAGGCAAACCTTTAAGGATATTGCGAAAAGTATTACCGAACAAATTAGGGAAAGGAATCTGAAAGGCAATGCCACAGACCCAAGGCTAGAAAGAGATAAAGCACGCTGGGCCCAAGTGCACAAGGAAGTGGCCAGAAATGCAAGAAATCGTGCCGATTAGAGGAACTCGAATCCTTACCTACAATGTTAATTGAAAACTTGTTTTTTGTGGAGCTTTTGTGGCTATCAAAAGAAATTAAAATGTATTAAGTCTTCATTTTACTTGTAATCCTTATGGGGTGAAGTAAGTCACGGGTACTAATTTCCATTTTTTGGTGGTGCAGTGACTCATTTTAATATTCAGAATTATTAAAAATGGATTGTGTATCAATTTTAAAATATTAAGAAAAGGTAAAACTTAATCCCCCACACCATTTTGAATCTATTGCTGCAACCAACGTACAAGAGGTCGCACTGAGAAAAAAATGCTCTTGAAAAATGCCAAAAAACATGTAACACTAAAGGTACAATGCCAACAAAAAGTATTTGCAACTTGAGTCATGAGGTGGCGCCACAGAGGTGATTATTATATCTTTGCCTATCGTCATGCCATATTTAGGGGCTAAGTAGAAGCTTGTTAACTGCTTTAATGAGAGTAAAATGTTTGGAAATATTACACATGGAATAAGCTTTTATTTTAAGAGAAAATTATTAAAATAAAATATGCGAGACTTTTTTTTTTACTTTTCAGGCTTACAATTGCCATGCTTTTGAATGGTCAGAAACGATCCAGAAAAGAATATTAAAGATTAAAGCACAAAATACACACATATACATAGTGTCACAATAACCCTTTTTTTAAAACAAAGAACACCTAAGAAGGCAGAACTACTACAACTATATATATATAGCTAACCTCAATACCAAATAAGCCAACACAAAAATGGTTAAATGTTATACCTAAAAGCCTACTGAATGAATTAGTTCGAGAAAAATCATTTAAGGGGTCCTTTTTTAGCTTAAAAAAAATGTTCAATAATTCCGTACATTGGAACAAATTAATTTTGATTGTGGAACTCGTAAATATGAAGTTTAACTACTGCGTTTGAAACGTAAAAAATATTTTTTTCTGAATTTCCACAAACTTGTTTTTTAACTAAATTCTCCAAAGTTAAGACTAATGTCACTGGAATAATAATAGTCAGTTTGGACTCATCTCGTAACCCCACAAATTCGGTTGGAATTTGTAAATTTCTAATTCTTTGTTGGTCGAATTTATTCAACTTGTTTTAAATTAAACTCGTCTCGCTCCCATCTCTCATTTAATTCGCACATTTTTTATTATGTGCTTTTGAAAAGATGATAATCATAAAGAAAATTCCAGCTAGAACAACACATCATATTTTGTTCAAGCCCAACCTAGCCAGTTGGGTTCTATTTTTTAACTTCTTGGTGGTTCTTTTTAAAATTTTGTATTTTTCGGCAGGCCATTGGGTAAACCCCTTCACTTGATGGGGACAGTGGCAACAAGATGTTAATTAAACGTGGTTATACAATAACTAAACGATGAAAATAGACTTTCAAGGGATATTCTTAGGCCAAAGCAATTGGCTACAAATAGAATTAATTTTCAGATTTGATATTTGCACCTTGAAATTTTTTTTCCAAATTTAGATATTAAGAATGGTGAATTCATCGTCAATTAAGCTTGATAAGCAGATGTTAAAACCGTAATTCTATCTTGAATTTGTAAAATTGCCAAATGAATGCATGACTGGACTTTCATAATGTTTTCTGGCAAATTTGGAAACTGAAATTTTAGTGCTGTTGTGATTTGCAAAAGTACCGCAAGCAGTTCTCAAAATTTCATTGACGAATGCCTCTTGTGCAACTTTTGTTGTGCTTAGTCTTTTGATAATAAAACAAAATCCCTAAAAACTTTTTATAAGCTAGTTTTCTGATCATTCCCCCCCCCCCCCCCCCTTATTTTATGTATGTTGCTTCTTTGCATAAAAATCAACCAATTAATATTAAAGATGCACCATCGTGGAGAATTATTTTTTCCAAAATGGGATTGAATACTCTTGCACATTACATTTGAACATGCACATGCATTGAACCCCATTTTGGTACAAAAATATCGTCCGGACAGTGCCTAAAAATTCTGTACCTTAGTGTTGAAAAGGTTGGAAGTTACTTTTCCAAATTTCTTCAGAATGGAAGAAAACATGCAAAATTTCAGCTATAAACACAAGTATGGATGTCGACTTTTGTTTAAAACTGAAATTTCGAATGCTTTCCTTCACCCTGAAAAAAAAATTTAAAAAGGTGACTTCCGACTTCTCAACACTATTAAGGTAGAAATACTCAAAACATAATAATAACTATCCACTGCTTATTTAATGCATATTAGTACGTTTAAAACTAAAAATCCGAAAACTAGAAATCCGAAAAAAAATATCTATGCGTGCCAATTCTAGCCTCAATCCCCATTGGTTTTTCTCTAGTACTGATTTCATCGCTCATAATAATAATAACGTTGCCTGTCCATTGAACTGGGTTTTGGCCTGTTTATCGATCTTAAACCACCCACGCCCGTATCATATTCCAAAGCAGAATGGCAGGGAATATGGGTTAGTGACGGCGACACTGCGTATTTTGACGTCCCCCTTCGCTTTGGGGGTCCACACATGTCGTATCGGCAGGATAACCGTTGCTATAGCCACTGTTGATCGCTTTTGAAAGCTCGTCCGGAATCTTTATCTCTTCACACCCACGGCGTCCATCCTTCGTATAACGTTGCCAAATTATCTAAGCTCGTGGCTTCTTTGATAATGTAATCCACCTGCAAATAAAGACTAATATCAAATCGATGCGCAAAAAGCATTTCCGAAATTTTACAATTGATCCAACAAAAGAATAACGTCATCAGGCAGCACTTGCCTATCATGCAAAAGTTCACGTGCATAATGTGGGCACATGGCTTTCATTTTGTTGTGCTATATTAGTTCAAACCAATTAAGAGGTGCCAAAGGATTTTTAGAATATGTGATTGATGGCACTGCTTTATGACGTCTTTTACAGAACGTGATTGTGAAATTTTTGGGAATGGACTTTTTTTCTCACTATATGTCAAATAGTTAAAAAGCCTTTTAGGGTTAGGCTTATTAAAAGAAAAGCCTGTAAAGTCAAATATTTTTAAGCAAGCTAATCTGTGTTTGGAAAATCTAAATAAAATGGAAAATTATGCACTATTGGTGGTTTTTAGCCCATTTTGAGTGTTTTGTAGCAAAAATTCGCCTGCGGCACCATTTTCTGTCATTCTTTTTCAGTGATGCACAAAGGCCTTCAGATTTTTGCCTGCAGGTCATGAAAAATATTTTTGGGTCGGAAAAAAATTGAAATTGTGTGTGTTGCCCAGGGTAGTTGCCAAATATTGCAGTTTTAGTTGCATATGTCAGTAAAAATGAGTTAAAAATCACTTTTATTTGGTCTGGAAATTTGTGAAAAATTGTCTGGAAAACCTAGAAATGTCATGGAAATTTGGTACTGGATTTAACCAGACACCCTGTAATATTATAGGCCTACTGCATTAAATTTAAATTGTAGACTATATAAATGCCTTTAATAAATTTAACTAACTTTCTTGGCTATTTTTGAATTTTACATGACAAAATACCTTAAGACCCCTAACTTTTCTAGCCAGTATGAATCCTGGAAAACAGGAGAATATTTGGATATAATTAGGGGTAAAAATAGTTATCGGATTTTTAAGGCAGATTCTCTTATTTCAACATCATGTAATACATTTTTTTTTTTTTGGAATTTAGAATAATTTTCAGGGGTTGATTACAAAGGGTCAGGATATTTTATATTGTTTGTTCCATCGTTGTCTTTTAGCCATTTGTTGTATTGCAATCATTGCCTTGCCAGGTTATGAACCTTTAAGACTTAATGCTCTTCTGAGAAGGAAGGGCTAGAACTTTTAATAGTAGTAGTTGCAGATTATTTATTGTATATAAATTGTATTTTTCAGAAATTGGGCCATCCAATGGATATGTGCTACTGTGTGCTACCTTATTTGATGAAAACAGGACTTAATCCAACTCTACCCACCATTGGAGAAAAAAAAAAACTATGCCAAAAGATGTGATCAGATGCCAGAGATGAATAAGTGAGGTAGGAAAAGTAATTTTGCTATTTTCTTTAATTATACCAGTTATGTTTAGAAAAATCCCCCAAATTTTGAGAGCTATTACGGTACAGACCTGTTCTGGTACGGTCACTCTCTTGTTGATGTCAGGGTCCCTGCCATCTAGTTTCATCTTCACTCGTTTCCACACGCTGACGGCGTACGAATTGCGTTCTTGAACGGCTAAATAAAATGTGAAACCATCCCAAATTACAGTCGGGAAAATTGCTGTTCTTCAATAGGGTGTCCAAATAGATTGACTTTTCAAAGAATCAATAAAAAAGTCTTACCTTTTCCAGTTCTGGGGTCACGGGTAACTGGGGCCTTGCGCAAAGTTCCTTTTATTGTAAAAAAAAAAAGACAACATCATTATTTCGTGTAAGGGAAAAATTATTGCCAATAATGACACTCACCCGTAGCCGGTACTTTCGTGACATTTTGACTAGCGGGCGAAGCTCCCGACAGCAGATCGACCGCACCGGAAATTCCCATCAGTTTTCGCGAATTGGAAATTTTCGTCGGAACAGGTGGGAATTCCTCAAATCCCTTCGCCACACCGCCAACATCTGATTCAAAACACAAATAGAAAAGCACACCAAAGGGTTGGAGTATTTTGAACAGTAAAGGTAGATGTACAATCATTTTAAAAGAACTTCCGAGCCATACTGGTTTCGCTCATTGTAGGCTGCTTTCCATCCTCCCAGCCATCCGTGGCTCCCAGCTGATCCCCGAGGGTCACTAAAGTGTCGTAGATGTACACTGTGCTCATCTTGAGCCCCTCCACGGTGACGAGGAAAGCCGAGACGCGCTCCGCCGTCAGCTCCTCAACCAGGGATTCTTTGACCAGGGCGGCGATGTGTTCAGAGTAGGATCTGTAGGCGGCTACATATTGCCGGATGCTCAAACCGATTGGATCCGGCCCGTTCTGCTGATCTTCGTACTAAATTGAAAGTGCAATTGCGAGATGACATTTGTGAACAATGCATATTTCTGTGTTCTGATTGCTACTTACCTTTGTCATAGACTTCAGGATCGATCGTATTTCGTTCATCAATTTGTGATGTGTACCAATGTAGCTGCGGATACTTATTATGTGCATCTTCACGGCATCCTGGACAGAGAGAAAAGTTTTTACATCCACCCAAGACAGTTTCCGTCCTTCTTCACCGATTTTGCATAAATATTTCAAATTACCGTAGCCAAGGCTAGATCTCCTTTGTGCTGAGTCAGTAGTCTTTGGACCTCTCCGATGCTGGCAGCAATTCTGTTCGTGACCGACGTGATCCATTCCGAAGTAACCGCATTCTTCTCGAGCAGCTAGTGATTCACAAAAAAATGTGACTTAAAATGCCAACGGACCAATCCATGAAGGAGGATGTACACCACAATTTGATACCTTTACGTTCAATAGCTTTTCTTCCAAGGAAGTGACAATGCTCTGACAGTTCTCAACTAAAACGCAACTCTCTTGACATCTTATTTCGAGAGAAATGGAGATAAAACTAATTTGTACTCTTATTCATGCATAATCCAGTACGTAAAGCTCTAGAATTCATGGCATCGATGCTTACCTATTTATCAGCTGCAAAAATCCATTGTCCGAGGTTATCGCTTCGGAAGTGCGGCTCCTCAGCGCTTCCAAGTGTAAAATGGAGTTACTGGTGGCTGCAACTTCCTTCGTGACTTTGGACAGACTCTGACATCATTAAAATGAAACAATTTTGTGTGATTCATTGTTAAAAAAACAACAAAATTGAATGAAAATATCCAAGTTTTGTCAGATTTCAACATTCACTTTTTATGGAGGAAGCTGTCAAAGTATTGAAATGGCGATACCGCTATCACTTACCACTATAAGCTGGTTGACGGATGAAACAGAATGTTCATAATCCTGCAGCGTTGTTCCGATGGAGGGATTGGCCCCAGCAGCCCATCGCAGACGTTGTTCCACGCTATTGCCCAATGAAAGGTAACGTTCCCTGGCAAGGCTAAGATTCGACTCCAAAGACAACAGCGCTTGCATTTTCTTAAAATTCGAAAAATTATTATTTTTTTTTTTTTGGGATCGCATACAAAAAAATTAACTATTAGGAATTTGCAAACAAGTATTTGTGCGGGGGCTGCTTACCTTTCTTAGGTCCGTCATGACTGAAGAACGGGATGGCGCGGCGATGGTGGAATTGCTATTTCCGCCCCCTTGCATGAGCAAATCCTCGTTTATCCATTGGTGATGTGCCAACTGCAATTGGGCACGCTGCAAGGCTGACTTCAGAATCATGACATTTTGGCCGAGCCGACTAACAAGAATTTGCTTCTTCCAAACACGTTCCCAACCGACTATCAGCGTGTTGGCCTGGGTGAAATGGGTAGGCTGGAAGAGGTCATTACGCAAGCAAACCTCGACGGCCTTTCTGCATAGATCATCCATCGCGACCTTGTTCTCTGCACCAATGTCCCTCAAGTCCACTTCGGCGCTGACATTGAGGCCGCAGCATTCCAAGGTGTGGCAGAGGGCCAACCCCAGAGCCTGATTAGGAAGACCCAGCATCTAAATATGTGTAATACAACGAGAAAACGTTAAATTTGGCGATCAAAAGTGACAACGAATATTTAAAGGGAACGTGTCACCTCATGACAACAGGTTTTTAAATGTAAGTCCCTAGAAAAATAGTCCCAGATAACGTATTATATGGGAATTATACTTACAAGATACCTTTCTGAAATACATGACTAATTTAGTTTTGCTATTCTTTCAACGACACCTGTTAGTAACTCGCGTTATTTTTCACAATTCAAAACATCATTTTTTGATAAATTATGCTAAGCAATAGTCAATTCGTCGTTATATATTCATATTTTGAAGAGGATTAAGTGACACTCTGTACAGATTTATAATTAACATGGGATTCCTAAGATGGGGGACAAAATGGAAATTAACTGATAACATTACCACTAAATGGAGATGGAAGAATATTGTACAGTTACACATTCGCTCAACAGTCACCGATTGTGGGCACTCTTGCCAAAAATGCATGCTCACACCGAGAAGCATTTTCCACCAAATCAGGTCTCTTTATACACATATATTTTCTTTAGAGCAAGTCTGATTTATATTTTAATGTTAATTCTCGTATTAATGGGTTTTTTTCTTTCATTTTAAAATCACTTGGTATAAAGTGGGACTTTCCCTTTAACAATAAAGAAAAGAATCTTGCCATTTTGCTAATAAATTCAGCAATGAAGCTGCGAACGGGTCGGGTCATGCAGTCCTCGCTGCACAATGGAGGCAGGATGGCCTGACTGTCGAGATGAAGATAGCTACTGGAACCTTTTACAAAAAAAAATGCCTGATTAGTGGATCATTTGGGTAATTTCGGTCTTCCATTGTCTATTTTTTTTTCAAATTTACCTTTCAATGCCCAACAGTGGTGCTGCACAAGAGTGAAGAATTCCGTCATCGTCTGCAGGCGCTTCACGAAGAATATGTTACCGAGCAATTCGAAGGCTTCGTCCAGAAATGACGGGGCCTGAAAGCGTGCGAATAAGTTAAATTAATGAGATGTCAATCCTCAGATGCATTCCTGTAGCAAACCGATAATTCACCAATAGAGCTCGAGCTTCCTTGATGATGTCGACTTTGCGCCAAAGCAGTGGCATGGTTCCCAGAACTGGCATCGAAAGTTCCCGAAAGTGCCAGAAGTCATTTTCAAGTTTTGTGAATAGACCATTGAATCCCATCAGCAGCATCTGGCCAGAACTTAATCCTGCAACGACCAAGCAGGGCACGAAAAGTTCATTAATCCAAAATACAGCAAATCTCGGTTTAAAGTATTCGGGAAGTTTACCTTCGGGCTCCAAGTCTCCCTCCAGTAAAAGCTTGCATTTGGTTTTTAATTCTTTGACCAACTGATTTGCCTTGCTAATTGGAGGCTGAAAACAATATCATAATTCAAAACTTTAGTACTATATTTGTACATCTCAATACTGTAAGACTAAGCAACTTCTTATAAAATGTAGAACAAACCTCCATTTCCATGACGACATTACGCACTTGTAACTCCAGCTGTTGTATGATTGTCGGAAGGGGAGTCCCTATACTGACGATTAGTGAATTCAGTTGATGGAATATCTCTTGGACGGAGGCTTCATCTCGTTGCAAGCATTTTATCGCTTCGGGCAAAATAATTGTGCGAAAGTTTAAATGGAGTTCCTGAAAATAAATGTATGTTAACATTCAAGTTGGGGAACTGAACAAAAATGGAAATTGTGGCCTCTGTCCTACCTGGAGTGACGCTATGACTAAATGGCAAGAGTTCACAGTTTTCAATGCATTTTGGGCAGCAGGACTCAAGATCTAAAATAAAAAAAAAAACATCCGATGAGATATTTGAGATATGCAAAGGGTTGGTCTGCCTCCTACTAGATTCAACTGAGTTTGAGGGGTAGGAAAACCACCCAAATGGCAAGGATATTTATGAATTCAGAAAAAATCATTAAAGATATATCAAATTTTGTTTATTGGCTATTTTTTTGGAAATTTATCCGATTTTGTTTGGATTCTCCCTCATTTTTTAAACCCTAGAACAAGGACGCACCTCCTTGAACATGTACAAAGTGGAAACGAGATCGTCGATGTTGGCACTCAAGACGTAAATTTGATCCAAAAACCAGTCGCCGTCCATTGAAGTATAATCGGCAAGCCTGCCACCATCCGCTAATGCTGCGCTCTCCAAGATTCCCAGCCTTCGGCTGTGGCTTCCCAATGCCGAAATAATGACACAGATGAGACTGTAGGCACCATTTTTTCCATGCTCTGGTTTAAGATTAAAAAAGATTCACCCATTAGCTTGTTCCATAATTGGGAAAAAATTCAATGGAATTTTTTTTTGGATTCGTTTCGGAGCATACCCGAAACGAAACTCGCAATGCAAGCTTTACTATCTTCTGGTGTTCCCCTCGAGGGAATCGAGTTGTCCGAATTTTCGATGTGTAGGCGCTCCAGCAACTAAATCAGTGGCGAAACAGATACTTTAGGAAATTGCCGAAGCTGTAATCCACGACTGCTTAAGAAATCGAATTGCTGCAAACCTTATGCAGCTTGGCATTGAATTCCCCAACAAATGTCTGCAGTTGGTATTCGGCAGAAACGACGTTCCGTACGATCATGAGATCCATGCTCTCCGGTCCATAACAAGAATGGAATTTGCTGATGATTTCGTGGCATTTGGAGACCGTAAAGTCGTCGCACAGTTCCCGCAGCCATTTTTGCCACCTGTAGCACCGATTTTCTTCCACGTAACTGTTCGGGGACTGAAAGGAAGAACTCGAATTTGACTCCCTTCAAACGAAAGATGCACTTTGGCTAAGAAAAGTGAGAAAGTCATTTCACTTGGAACCTCACCTGACTTATAATTGTTGCATATGTGGCCAGCGTGTCCAAAGTTTCGCTCAGTAAAACTTGTTGCTGAACCAGCAGCCCCGCTACATCCTTTTCGGCTTGCTCACACTGTTACAAAACGAATGGAAGCACATCAACGAAAATTCTTAGAACCACATTTTTATTGAACTTATGATTGTTTTAAAATGATTACTTGTTGAAGCAACTGTCCTTTGCCCGCTGCCTGAAGAAATTCAGTGACTGGTGGCAGTGTCAGAGCGCCAACAGTCTGTTGTTTCGACACTTCAGCGCGCCACACGGGCAGGTCTTGTCCGTGAATTGCTTCTAACGCATTCTATAGCAAAAGGAATACATTCACGTTTTTGTGAATAACGATAATCTTGGCAGGATTTACCCATGGTACCCAAAATTACCTCGTGAAGTTTGTGCCAGTGATTACACTCGCCGAGTTTCTCTTCAACTGCAGTTTTAGCAGCCTTAATGTGCTCCTTGACTACGAGATAATCGGCACATCTACAATTTTTTTTAATTAATGAAAGTATTAATATGAACACACATAATATGATCGAGCGCCAGCATTTTAATCTGAAAATATTCTTTAAACCTTTGATGCAAGCTGTGCAACGGGTGCAAAGGATTCGCTTCGGCCTCTTTCAAGAAAGCCATCTGCTGATGCAGTTCTTGTAGCTCTTCTTCAGATGTTTGTAGAAGACGTTGGGCTTGAGCCCACGTTCGAAAGAGGACTTCCAACTTGGGCAAAGCGTTCAACAGTTCCTCTCTGTAGCAAAAGCATAATGTATAATAAACCATCATGTTTAATAATTCCCAGGCATCTGGAAAATCCCAAAAACTTCCTCCGTGCAAATGCAGGTGCAGATCCCATAAAACTCTTGCTACGGCTGCAATCGCCCAACCACCCCAAAATGTTAGGGGTCAAAGTCAGCTAGAAGGCCCCAGCTAATAAAAAAACATTTTCTTTTTTTACCGATTTGCCAGCCATTCGGCCTTCATTTCTGCCATGCGAATGTAAAACATATTGTTGACCAAGGATCGTTCCATATCCTGCTTTCTGGGCTTCACCGTCGAGTTCGTGCCCTGCCAACCACCATACACTGCTCCCGTGTAGCCGCCCTCGCTGCCAGGAGTCCAATCAATCAGTGGGTCATATACAAACGCCTCCAATAACGTGAGTAAGGTTTCTCTTCCACGTCTAAGCGTCTTCAACACGTGCTCGCATGAAACCCGGAAAGTACCCTGAAGGAAGGACGCAGAAGCTTTTGAATTAGATAAGAAAGTCGATGAAATGGTTTCCACAATGGCCTTTTGAACCAACTTGCCTCAACTTCGGTGAAGCCCAACGCCGTTTTGATGTTTGGTGTCATCCTAAATGGGACTTTCTCGGGCACACGCAAGTTTTTGCCCTTCTCAAAACATACGTTGTAGTCGATGTGAACCACCTTGAATATAAGAAATTGTGGCAATAGAGAACGGTGGCATCAGAATACGGCAAATAAATAGGCTACTAACCTCTCCGGTTTCCAAATCAACCAGCACATTGTCAAGATGTCGGTCGCCTAAGCCGATGATGTAACCGATCACCGACATTACAGCAGTGGATTGGGCATACATTTCCGTTATTTTCCACCATTCCAGTGCGCTCGTGCTGGCACACCACAGCTCCTTAGCTAGGAGATCGTGGGGAGTGGCCAGCATTAGCTCCGAAAGAACCTGACGTAAGATGTGGAGGGGCCATTCTTTGCGATTTTCCAGATTGGTGATACCCTACGTCATGCAAAACGGGCGATTAGCATGTTTTCTTATGTTGTTTCTGCATGCCCTGATCGAAACTAGGAATTTACCTTTTCCTTTAGCATAGGAGTCAACTTGTTGTAATAGATCTCTGACGGGCGCATCACAGTCCCCTGATTTCCACTTTTGGTCCCAACTCCAGTCTGCAACAGAATTTATTAGAAAGTTGTCTATTTTGAACAATCAGCAAATTTGCGAGATATTTACTGCAGATCGCACGGCGGGGGCCATGGCCTCTCGTTGTTGCCAGCGTTTGTAGAGGCCAAAAAGCGGAGTCGCTCCTTCGACCCACTGAATAAGCCCGGAACGTGGCCCGAGAGGGGTTACAGTGTAATGCCTGGCACGGTAAATGGCCCGGCCCTTCCTTTTATTTTTAATAACACAATAAAATGACTGTTAGGAACAGTAGCCGAGGGATAAATCACGAACTTAAAAAAAAAAACGTCTTTTACCTTCTATGGCGCACAAACATGTTGTTTACAATAGATAAAAGTTGCATGATACGCTCGTCTAGATGCAAATCTTCCAAACCTTTGAATAAAAACGAATACCTACAAAGCCAAAATTTGGTAAAACATTTAGTTTTTTAAATTTATCAGAAGCCTTTATTTAAATTTGATGATAAAATTGAGCTTACTTTTTGCCATCGGATCCATAAAATACTAGTTTTTTGGGCTTTGTTTTCGTAGGCAGAATTGAAACTGTATGATCGATGGCTTCAATTGTTACAATCTAAATAATTATTGTGAAATAAATTAACTTTAAAGTTTGTTTTACTCAATTTGTGAATCTTTTATTTAAGGGGGCTGTCCACACTTTTAAAAAATGCATGCTCCTATGGGAATCTCCATGTTAACTAACGGTACATAT
>JAQIXP010001402.1:0-18593 GCA_034700285.1 Proteroiulus fuscus | reverse complement strand
TGGCCGACTAGTGATGTTTTGGCGACTGGAAATATGGCATGGTTTAGAACTATTAGATTGTTCAAGCACAAAAATACAAATGTGTCATGACTTTTAGGCTACTTAGCTTTATTTAGTGATGTACTATACTTGACCTCAAGGAAAGATTTCAGTAACTTTGCTGCACTTTACTGCGCGACACAAAAGAGTTCTGTGCAGAAGTCAAGCGCAATGGTTTTAGTCCCATCATGCATCAGTTGAAAACAACATGCATAAAAACAGATGTATTCTGTATTCATCTGTATCGCATCGCATCTGTATTCATACACCAGTCACTGAAAGTAAAGTTACTGAAATCTTTCCTTGAGGCCAAGTAGGCCTATATATAACTACTAAGAATGCCTAAAATGAGTTCAATTGTAATAAAAACTTAGGCCTTAAAATTAACTTTGAAAAATCATTAGTTTTCATTATAGGATATAAGCACTAAAAGACTTCAACGAATTACACTCACTTGGGTCAATTGCTTTGCAAAAGTTAAATGTAACATGTTTATGAAAATCATAAAAAAATTATGATTTATGCTAATAGGTATGATTATTTTATTACCATTGCCAAAGTATGCCTATGACTTTATTGGCATGGTAGACGCCATGAAAAAGTCAGTGATAACAGTGAGCTTATGGTAAGCCAACTAAGTTAAGTGACATGTCAAGACAAGATTCATTTCCATGTTGCCAGTTGTAAGGATCATCTGCTTATTCAATTCAATGCAGTACTTTAACTTAAACAATGTACAGAGGGCGTCACGTTTTCACAGGGGAAACTATAATGAGGTGGACTGCAATTCCATTTATATTAACTGTAATAATCCCACAAAATTTATCCTAATCCTACTGCTGCTATTAAAACATGCAAAAAATAAGAAAAATATTGTATAAACTCTCTATGTAACCAGTATACATACATGCACATTATATCTTAATTATAGTTTTACGAATTTCTCATAAATTCATTTAGTGTTATACCATCTAAGATATTTTTCATGTCTGCATTCACCTATATGAAGATTACTGATATTAGCTTCAAAATTAAGACATAATAGGCCTAGTCAGTAGGCCTGATAGTATTAGTTGCACTTTTCTTTTCCCCCAAATATAACAAGAATAAACAGCTATAAGAAATGTGGTTTTTTTGTACTCTGCAGGGTTAAAAAATTCTTTTCAGGGACCGAAACCCTCTCATTATAAAAAGAAATAAAAATGCAGACAGTTTTACGCATTAACTCGTATGTGTGGGATTAAAAATATAGTACATAACCAGTCCATATGGGGTCAATAACAAAATGATTTCAGAGCCAATCCGCACTCGTTATTAACAAAAAAATGGCTCCACCTACCCTTTTTTTTGGTCATGGATTCTATAGGGCGAATCCCCCTTTCAATTTCAATGACTTTTGTTATCTTAACATTTTTTGTCTAATTTTAGAGGGTTTTTTATCCTTCCCTGCACACTGTGTGGGGGTGCCACAGTATATAATTGTCATCGAGGTCATTCCAGAAATTACGATTTTTTTTATGCAGCATATTTAAAGACAATAATATAAATGGCTATCTTATAGTTCTAGGGTGTGGACAATTACACTTGATAAACGTGAATGAAAATCAGATTCATTTATTAGCAGGAGTGGAGCATTAAGGGTGGGTGTTACTACTTTAGTACTTATTATTTAGATTAAGTAAAAAATTTCATTCTTAAATTAGTGGGCCTACATTAATTTGCGTGTTGTTGAAAACACCATGCACATTTGAAATATGTGAACATCATTGGTTTAAGCCAGAATTGCAGCATAACAGTTGGGGGTTTTCTTGAAATTTGAGCATATGTATATAAATAAGCCTACATAAGTTTACATGTATAGTAAACTGGCACTAATACTTCCGCTTACAAATATATATTTGTGGCATGTCAAGGTAGCTCCAGTGCAATTTTTAAATCTATAATTGGCTGTCATCGTGAAATATACTCATGTAACGAGTTTCAAGAACAAAAAAAACGAGATTTATTATTACAGGGGATCAGATATATTCATTCATTCTATTAATATATGCAAAAAAATTTATTGATTAATTTGCATATATACCCAGTATTTTCAGAACTGTTTTAACCTCTTGAGATAACTCACTTATAGCTGATATGAATATAGATAAATTATGGAAATGTGGAAACAACAATATTCAATTCAATTCAACTCAATACCCTACAATCAGCAGCATATCATGATGACATTTGAGGGGAGTTATCCCAGTATCAGGAGAAGACTCTCATGTCAGTATACTTAAACATCATTGAATTCCTAATAATTCTGAACTATTTTAAGAAGATTAAATGAAAAAATACAAGTTGTTTTAATAATTTAAATTATATTATCCGTTATACTACAAGAAGATGGATATGCCTATAATATTTTCTAGTTCTACAAGGGAAACAGCAACCAGGAAACCAAAAACAAACGTTAAATACATGTAGGATACATGTTACATCCCCATGCGACAAAAGAGTGAACTGAATAGAAACCAATCATTTTTATTCTTTTTACAATTCACACACGCTTATTTAATTCAAAGTGAGTTTATAACAGATGTCACACAAGAAAAGGGGGAAAGGGATTCTAAATATGTTTTTGCATAACGCCAATTATGCTAATAGGCGGAAATGTAATTAACTTGTATCAATGGATGATGATCAAATTTATGAATTGGTTCGAATTTTCTACTTCATTCATTAATTGAGCAGAGGATCTAGACTAACTGCACATACCGTATGTGACAAAAAATTCTACTATGATCTCGTCTTCAAAATTAGCCTTGCAATATATAATTTGTCATCTAGAACAGCCACAAAAACAGAATCACAGAATGAGATTCTGAGATTCAATTCAATTCAACTCAATACCCTCCGATTGTCATATATCACGATGCCATCTGGTGTTTATCCAGGCACTATCAGTAGGAGACTCCCACGTCAATGGATTTATACAATAATTGTTAAATTAAATTCCTATAGTAATTTCTTAAGTCAAGGAAGCAAATCAACCAATTTCATTGTTGATAAATTGAGGGGGGAAGGTGAGGAGGCTGAGGATTGTACATGTAAATATAAAAGGGGGTTACAGTTCGTAGGCCTATGCATGAGGGGAATTAGGAGTTAAAACTGCATACAAAAAACGTGTCTAGGGGCCATTCAAATATTACGTCATCAAAACAAAAATTAATTTGTAGTAATCCCCCCTCCCCCCTCCACACCTTTGTTATCATAAGTTGGATTCGACCAAAATTCCCCCTTCCCCCCAAATCCTACATAGGCGTAGGATTTCCAAAAAAAAAATTACACCTGCCTTATTAACAGTTATTTTTAAAGAGCAACCACAAAAAGTTGGGCATATTGTTAAATTAAAATTATTAAATGACATGAGACTTCCCCTTTAAAGTACAGACTCAATTTGATATAAACAAGCAAATTATTTTAAATATTTTAGAAAAAAAAAAACAATAAAAAATGGGAATTTGAAAATGAAAAAAATATTACATTCCTTCAGCATATTAAACAATTTGGAGGTGTGTGTATGTGACGGTTAGGATTTCTCATTTTACTCCTCCCCATGTCATCATTTGTAGGATTTTCCCATAAATTCCCCCTCCCCTAAACTGATGACGTAATATTTGAATGACCCCTTATGTAAATTATGAACAGCCCCTCACTGTATCTATGTGCATTATACTATAAGAGCAATATCACGGGCATTTTCATATATTTTACAAGCTGGTGCATTTGTTTATAGACTTACTGGTCATTAACTTTTTTTCCTGGCAGGAAATGTAAACGAGTTCATCCATATGGTTAGTACAAATAATTACATTTGCAATATGATCGGGTGAGAAACCCTTGAAAAGAGAGAGAGAGTTTCAAACAACAAAAAAAATGCACACAAACACCAAGAGTGCCATTAAAAATAGCGTAAATACAGAAAGAATGAAATTTACTTTTTAAGGCAAAGTGATGAGTGACATATGAATCATTGCTGATCAAGTTGATTCAACTTGAGTATATATACCAAAGTATAACCTAGGTTAAGGTTTAATGTTAAGGTTATTAAACAAAAACTAACATTGCGCTATTTTAACAACATTAATACACCAGTTGCAAAATTGAAAATCCATTCCAAATATACTTTAAAATTTCGCAAAGCAAGGTTCGTAGGCCTACGGCGCTGATAATTCTAATACGGCTTGTATTTGGGTTTTGAAAAATATTTACTAGTTTTATCTTGCATTTCCTGGCCTTTATTTTTCAACATTTCCAAGATTTTAGTCTGTGTAGGAAGGAAATCCTGCTTTCATATTTCAAAAACATGAAAATTGAACCTATCAGAATAAAATTCAGGCTTGTTTTCCTACCGATAACACTAATCCCTTTATAGCAATGTTTATAATTTTACCATAATTTTGTATGCATCACAATAACATTATCATTCGCGCTTTAATCATCATGATTGCACATTGTATTCTTACGCACCTATAGACAGCTGGCTATGGAGGGACTATTTTATCAGACTGCTCACATGTATACCAATTCTGCATGATACCGTATACTATATATATATATATATATATAATTGATCATGATTTTTAGGAATATATAAAACTTGCACAAAAATTATTATTTACACTATACATGCATAAAATCGATGGCTTAATTTAGAAGTAGCGAATATGCCAATTTGTCAAAAATGAGATATTTGTACAATTGTGATCCTGGAAGTGTTCCTAATGAACCTAAAGTTACAGAAATTAATTTAACAAATAATTGTCAGATGTGAACAGTAGCGAATATCCAACAAGGTATCATTCCTAAAAGTTACAAGTATAGTGAATGGTACCATTCGTTATAATCTTTTAAAAATTTCTCGAAACCTGAATTTTTATTAAAATAAAAGTAGCAAACTGACAATTTTTGCTCATTTTTTTGCATTCTTTTTATTCAATATTAGGCAAACTAATGGATGTGCACATGTGCTACTTCACACTTAATTTACTTCGCTTTCCCGCAAAATTAATCAAAGTCAAACTAGTGAATTTGTCTTTTAAAGCCTTTTATTTCTCAAATTACTTAATTAATTTACTAATTTAATTATTTAACAAAAATTAGCACATTCCCTATAAAATATATAAATTAAATTCATCTGTTCACCAAATTTCAGCCTTTTAACATTGTTTATTTCCAAGTTATACCATTTTTCCATAAAAACGCTATTATGTCAAAAGCAACTTTTGGCTTATTCGCTACTTGTGAATTAAGCCAACGATATCGTAACCCTAATCCAGCTTTTCAGATAGTGAAGGAACTTTTATAACACATATAATATGATATGCAATAGGTCAAAGGTCTCGGTTAAAGATAACCCCCATCGATATAGGCCTACCATTAAATCAAAAGTAAATAATCATATTTTCCAGAGGAAAATAATTTTATCAAATAGTACTAGGCCTACATAAAAATGATATAGCTACTTTATCTTTTCTATCCGAAAAAAAAGTACAGAACTCCAAGATGGCCGCCACCATTCCCCAACAACGAAGGTCGCCATTGCTTTACAATTTCGAAGCCTTGAAACAATACGATTGAAGTTAAATGTTATTCGATCACATTGCGGAAGGCTACATTTTATTGCTAGATATATTTTATAACAAATCGTAATATATCAAAGGATTTAAAAGTTGGTATGGTGGGCCAACTGACCTAAATTTTTTTCTACAAAAACGAAAGTAACCATTACTTTTACAACAGGACTACGTCCTAAAAATAGATTAGAGATTTATTTAGCATACATTAATTATAGGGCTGCCAATTTTTATTACATCAATCAATTTCTCTCACCTTTCCAGTCATAAAAATGGTGACAATTTCTACTTACTACCAGCTATAAATGACATTTATTTTACAAACAATATCTGATTACGCTTGTCTTACTAATTGCAAACAAATTACAGATTTACCTGATTAATAACCTACTTTTAAAAAGTAGATTTTTCACACTGCTTAAATATTTGGGTGCATTTGTGTAAGGAGAAAAAAAATGCAAACTGAGGCTATTAAATTTTACAAAATATTCATATTATTTTTTAAGGAAGGTTTCGATAAAGTAGATATAGCTTGATTATATATACAAGAACGCATAAATATACAAGCTACTTTAAAACGTAGAATTACCTTTAATCTATAGTAATATAACCAGAGCAATGCCATCTATAATGTTAAAATTTGCGAAAAAAACTATCAATACTAGGAACAATAGAGTAATAAAGTTAAAGTTATTTGATTTTTAACGCTTGCAGTTTCCATAGTAATCTCAGTTCCAATAAATCCATTTATTTATTTTTATATAAAATAAAATCCAATAACTGAAAAGACAAATGTGTGCGCATATTGTTCATTATGAAGGCTGAATTGTGCAATATAGTAATAAAAGCACATTGGATTTCAATAACCACAACAAGAGCGAACTATAGAAAGTAAATAATTGACACTTATTTTGCTATAAATTAGCATTGAAGACATCCTGGTTTCATGATGCCGAACTAATAGAAATCATGTTCCTTGTTCATTATTCCATCCTTTTCTTAACCAGGGTATAGCATTACAAAATGCATTTCAGTCACGCTTGAATATTTCAAAGACATTTCAATAATTTCAATAAATCATTATAAATCGTGCTAAATATTGCTGAATTCAGTGATATTTCTCCAGATTTTCTTCTGGACTTCCATGAACCTGACGTTAAATTTTTATAGTGGCTAAGAAAAGTAGAAAACTTGAAGACATTGACTTGCTTTAAGGCATGTACATTTGCATTGATTAAGACAGTACAGCTCAACTAAACAGTAATCTGGAAAGGCAATTTTCATTATTGCAAAGTTTTACAGGAAACGGTGCCACCATCGTTACAGAAGATAATTTTAGATAGTGCTACAACCTATATGCTCTAAGGCTACAACATACCAAAGCAAGACAAAAATTATTCTTTTCACAGGAAATGGGACAAATTGGCATTAAGAAGTGATATAGCTTATCAATTGGATAATGGGATTGTTAATTTTGGGGATGCATGCTGGAAATAACCAACATATTCATTGGTCTACATAAATTCCTATTATAAAGGAACGTATTTTAAGAAACCTCGGTATCAGATTGTAGTTCCATAGCGACCTTTCAAAGTAAAATTTACATCAAAATAATTAGGCATAGGCTATGTACAAATATGACACAACAATAGGCATATTTTGGAGTTATGACCGTGTAACCATTTGCTTATCCATGGAATGAAACTGATCGAAGCGTTTCTTGCTGTAGCCTCTGTCGTTTTGGTGTACTGAATAATCACATGCAGTGCAAGGTAACAAATGAGATCATAAAAAAACAACTCATAGAGAGCAGTGCGCTCGCGTTTTCATGGTTTGCAATTAAGAACTACTTGTGAACTGGATCACAAAAGTGCATGATCTGATCACAACTCCAAAATACGCCTAAAGCTATTTACAGGGCTGCATGCTGACTAGATCATGAAACTTTACTTTCCTGACTTTTAATCATAGGCCTAGACTTTTTAAGACATTTATTTCTATTTGACTTTTTCAACATTTTGCTTGTCTGTTTTATACATTTCAGCTTCCATGCCAACTTTTTTTAATTTTCAAAAAATTAAAAATAAAAATGAAAATATTAATTTTTAGATCTAATAAATAAATGAGGCCGAACTGGATAAAATTTCCACAAAAAAACCCCCCACATTAAGCGAAAAAGCACATGATTTTCGTATAATGTATTTGCACTTGATAAAACCAGGCCTATGTATTTTCCTATCAGGAAAAAAAGCCTCGCATTGAAACCATATCAAATTCGTGATACTGAACCACGTTGAACTTATCCAAAAGTGTTGATTTTATTGTAAATAATTAATAAATAAAAAAAATTATCAGATAATGACACTGGCACCCATCCCATGTACTCACTAAAACGAGTTAAAAAACAAGGAGGGACCAACAAATACTAATAAAAAAAAAGTAAGAGTGCACAACAATCTTAAAGACAAAGGGTGTGCAACCAGCAAGTGGGCGTTTGTGCAAGCTTATATTTTGGCACAAAAAAAAGTTGTTCAAACGTTCATTGAAGCATGATAGTGTCTGTACAGGCAAGTCACACACATTTATGATACTGACTAGTTAATAGTTTTGCGAGGAAAAGAAAAAAAGAAGCCAAGGATTGAGATCAACTACCTCGTTTAAACCAGAATTAACCCACCTTTTCGCACATGGGAGAAAATGGTGGCCATGATGGGCTTTAATTCAGTGTGGGGGAAAGTGTAGGTGGGGCCAAGGTGTACGAAAAATGGTACCCTCCTGTGGAAATCCAATGAAGAAATTCACGCATGGACTCATACACACACATTGCACTGGGGTGGACTCGTGTGTCAGAATAGCCTAAAACCTCCTCATTCAGGGCCAGTCAAAAAATAGTACAAGTTTTTTTTGTGCAGAGGAAATTGCATCCTTGACTACATTGTGCTGTTCATTGTGTGAGAGAGAAGTTTAGGGGAGTTGTTGTAGCAAATGCAACACAGCTGTTAGTCAGTCAACTTTTCGACTTGGTACTTGCGTCTGGGATACGAAACAAACTCTTCAGCAAGTTTTTGGCAAAGTTTTTGATAACAGAATCATATCAAATATTCGTGATATATATATTTTTGTTTTTATCACATTGTGTATTAACAGTCCGGTGGAATTGGATTTTCGTTACGGCGTAGTAACGATATCCTGAGTGAGTAGTGTATACATTTTTAACTACTTTTTGGTGGCTCCTGGGGTTAAGCCCCTCAATTTCCATATAATTCCCATTGTTTCAATGAACTTTTGCATGAACTTTTTCTAACTTCTTTTCCTTCCGCTACTGTAAACTATCAGTGTTATTTGTATATAGATATAATACACAGTAACACTCTCAAGAATCATAAAAATAAGTTTATACACATTGTGTATATGCAACAATACTGAGTGCATTTAGAATGTCAACAGGTGCCATTATTATATTTATGGAGGGGAAATAGGGTCAATTTTGCATGAAAGTCTGTTAGGAATAAAATCTAAATACAAATTTCAAAACGATTTTTCCATTAAATAACCGTTTTCTTTTGAAATACGTTATTTTCTGGCAAAAACAGAAGAATGAGGTGATCGTTTCCTAACTAGAAACTTTAGACTAAAGTAGAAAAATTGGCAATAGATCCAAACTTCCACGAAAATCATTTTTCCCCCCAAATAATATATATAGTCTGAATGACACAAACAAGGAGCAGCTAGTTCACGACCCAAGTGTCTTTGAACTCCCAAATATTCCAAGAATAGGAAAAAAAATAATTTTCGAAATTTCCAAACTAGCTTTACATTGGCCTTCTTTGTGAAGAAAAAAAAGAATACAGAATTTAATTAGTTAAGACAGATCTGTTTTTGTTATGGATAGTTACACTCAACATTTAGGGTAATTTTTACGGTCGTAACATGTTTGACAACTCAAAGTTGGCATCCTTGTAGCAAAACATTCAAATTGCCATTACCTAGCATTTTTGGAAGCCATTTTGTTTTTTACTTGCAGAACAAAAGCACACTCCAATTAGTGGTAATTTGGGGATCTCAGTTCTGTTTTGTGCCATATCCTGCTCAAAGTGTTAGAAAAGTATTCAAGAAGCATTACTCAGATAATCTGACCTCATGGAGGTGCAGTTGTAGACTATAGTAGGCCTACATAACTTATCGAAATCTGGCATTTCTAAATGGTCAGTTAGTTTACAGCTCCAGTTTACACTTTTGTTGAACAAGGTATATATAAGTATACCTTTGTCTGCAGATAAACAATAACAAACAAAATGTCTACCAAAGTCATATCATGTGTGGGGGTCAACCATAAAACCTCAAGTCTCGTATTTCTGCATGCCCACGTTTGGCTCTATTCCAATTGAGTACAGGTTAATGGCCCGGATTTTTAAAGTTGTAGGCCTAGCAATTCGTTAATCCACCCTTGTTTAAAAATGAATTTATGCAGAAGTCAAGCATTAAAAGTACCAAAAAGTACCACCCTGGCTAACCTAGCTGTTTGCGTTTAATATGTCACCTAAAATACAAACTTAAAAAGGCTTTCAGCTCACGGCAAGAATAACACCCTCTTACAAACTTTCTATCCCACGTCCTATAACAATAGCACGATTCCCTAATTTCCCTTTTCTTAAACATAATTTATCTAAATTTTAATTATCAATTTCCTGGAAACTGACCAGCCCCGTTACAGCCCAATAGACAACAATGCAAAAATTCGAAGATCCACATGAAAATCAGACAAAATTTATGATTTTTGATAAATAAGTATGATTTCTTTATTAGTTGCCAAAGCATGACTTTTTGACCTGGTAGACAACTTAAGTCTATATGTTAAAATTCAATAAAGCACGGTTCTTATAGTATTTAATAATATTAAGGCATATATTTATTTAAAAATTATGATTTAAAGGGAAAATCCCTCTTTGAAAGAAGGTGGGTGTAGGAAAAATAGCATGAAAAATTAGGAAAGGCATGGAAGTTGCAGTTTGATTTGAGCCCACATCATTATCATTAATTAAAATGTCCTGAATACATGGATTTGGTTAAAAATATAAAGCCCAAGTAAGTGCCATTTTACTGACTGTGCATGTGTAGGGCCCTCTACTGGATCAAATGTATTAGCTTTAATGAAACGCGTAGACATGCATGTCCTAGAGGGCGCCATCAACTTTCAGTGTCTGCTGAAATCTATGGGAAAATGGCGCCTAACATGTATTTAGCTAACGTGGTGATTTCTTTAATATGGAAACTTTGCTGCAATTATATTATTGCCACCGCCATTCATCTCTAGTAAGAGTATACTATTTAAATATACTTGCTACAAGGTGGAACTTTCCCTTTAAATTTAAAAAAGTATGATTTTTTATGATTTAAAATCAAGTTAATACAAAATTCAGTTGCTACATTCACCCGTCCTTTAATAATATAATCTAAACCAGAAGTTTATTTTTTGTAAACCCATAAGGGGTGTAGCACTAAAAAAAATTGTAAAGTAAGCACTTGCATTATACTTGATTTGAATTGCTCGGTCAAATTTAAATACACATTTGCAGTCATGTACAATAAGGCCAGCTGGCCCTCCTGTCCTAAATCTAAAGAAAAACTTTCATTCATCCTCCTCAAAATAAGGGGGTGAGAAAAACCCTAAAAATTCATATGAATATATGCAGCCCCAGTGTGGGTCAGTTTCATTAGGATGAGGTCACGATTTCATTAAGTGGATTCACTCTAATTACATTTTCTTAATTGCACTTCAGGTCAGAAAAATCCACTTGACCCTTTGAAACAGAAGGCAAACTGAGCATTTCGAAATAAATAAACATATTTGATATAAAATTATATTTGAATAGAAAAACACATTAAACCCTTAGAAGCTTAGAAATTCAAAAAAGTCCATAACTTCGAAAATTGGCATTACATTAGCTTCGTTCTAAAAATATAAAAATTATTTCCATTGTGTAATTTTTAAATTTTCATGCTTAGTCAAGCAACTAGGTCTCTTCGGGAGTATGCTGATTGTTTCGGTTTTTAAAAAAAAATAAGTTTTTAGGCATCATAGGTTGGCTTAAGCAGGCGAATCATAAACTCGTACAATACAGGGGAAATAAAAAAAAATTAAAAGTAAGGAAAAATAATTTAGGACGAGATCAATTAGCTGCACGAAACAGCATTAAAACAAGCTTGTTTCTTTCCCGTCCACTTTCAATATATTTTCCTAGAACAATATTCCAGAAATTTATGAGAGTCCCTTCACACGTTTTTTTTAATGCCCTTTTAACTAGCTGCTGCAGCTAGTTTAATTGAGATTGAAGATCTCAGCTTAAGAAGAAAAAATGAAAGCCAACTAAGCAACACACTTAGTCAAACTCAACAGAGCTTGAAAATATATTCATGATTTTGCAAATTTGAAAAACATAAGCATCATCCCGATTGAGTTTCAAACCGTAGTTCATGGGTTAATACCCAGAGAAACAATTCTGCACAAGTTTGAATAATTTAAAAACAGAATCTCATTAAATTTTTCAAAAATAAGCCTACTATAGAGATTATTATTACCTTGTAAACTGTTGTTCTGCGATGCAAGGTGAGTTATTACAGAATTTCCAGGAGTAATGTAGAAAACTTCGGATTGACCAGCAGGTGACCAGAACATACAACACTGCAAAAAAAATTGACAAAATTTAGAAAGCTATTCTCACTAAAAACAGATAATTATCATAGCAATATTAGTAAAACTTTTTAAAAAAAACAACTATTTTAAGTGGAGAAACTCAAACGAGTTCTCTTTAAATGCAGCTATACAATGTTCAACAAATAAGTGAACTGTAAAGCAGCCATCAGTATTATTATTTCCCCTGAAATGGCTATTGTATATTAGACAGCTCATTGTATAAATAAATATGGTTTTATGGTGCTAAAGCTAAAGCTAAAGTGGTTATTTAAATTCTCAGTTACTTTTATTGAACAGGGCATAGCCCTTAACTGCAGAGTTTACAGAATTTTCCATCAACTTGCTTATAAGTATATCAGTTGAAAAATACATGCTTATTTTATCATGGGGAAACTTTACTTGTCCATATCAGTCAGTACTCAGTAAGTACCTTACGTTATTGGTAAATCCGACAAGACAAATGCACAATGAACTCAGTATAGTTGCATTAAGTAGGCAATTTTCACATTAAACTTGCAGAACTAATGTGCATTTCTGCCAGCATGTGGGCCATTATCAATGCAAGAAAAGATAAGCTAAAATAACTGCACTAAATTTAGAATTACATTTTGTTCTAGTCTAGTTCAGTAATTTTTGCAAGAAAAAAAAAAGTTATTTTAGACAAGTGGCCCACTATCGAAACATATTATAGTGCTAGCATCTTCCGCTGCGGGAGCCACCACTCTTTGTTTCCACACTAACCCATTTCACCAGGATACCAATTTATAATGAAGCACATTTTATTTTGTAAACAGAAATGCAATGGGAAAGAGAGATCCTCTCGAATCACTGATTCAAAAAACCCAAGATGGCCGCTTTCGGCTGCTGATTCCATGTTGATGTTTAGCCTCGTTTAATGCCCAGAACAATCGTGTTATCGTTCGCCAACCTAAACGTTGTCAACATTTCGCTTAACTCATCATTATTATGAGGACTATATAGCTGGATGTTATTAACTCCTGTGACGTCATCAGACAGTTGCGGCACGTGTGTTGTGTTTTGACTTTGGCAGTTATTTGGCATGGCCGTCGGCCAACGACAATTAAGGCAATTTTACCTAGCAAAACGTCAGCAGGATGGCAATTTCAACGAACTTCACTTGCACAACAACAACAGCAGCATCAAAAGTTGACGGGAAATTTTGAAATATCCTCAAAAATTCAAAAAAAAATCCCTTTTAAAAAATGGTTTTGTTTGCTCAAACGAGCCCCGCTTACGAGCCGGGACGCCATTTGACAAAAATAGTGCCTCAAATTCAGTCGAAATCTTCGCGAACTCTGACCCAGTGTACGGATCCTCAAATGCCCATCACGTGGCACAGTTGCGAGTTCCGGAGTGTAGCCCAACATCCGGTCATTATGCCTGCTGTGACGTGCAGTCGAGCTAGCCTATATGACCTGCCGCGCCCCCTGGCAGTTCCAGGTTGCATTGTGGATGTATCCAGTTATAACAGGGTATTTATTGTTTTATTATTTTCATCCCTGAGTTTGCATAATTTGCCTAATTATTTCATTTTGGTTTACTCTCTGTAATTACTGGGGGATAATCAGGAACAAGTTTCTCATGAAAGTTAGCATAACAGGTGGTCTCTTCCCCTTGGGCGCCATTTTTGATTATTTTCTGTGTATAAAAAACAAGAAAACGATGCAAAAACAGTACAAAACACTAGAAATCTTACTGTTAAGATATAAACTAAAACTGATGATGCTTAACAAGCGTCAGTAGAGCTTTCTTGAGCGGTAACTTGATTGGCTAATCGATAGTGTGGAGTTTTCCTGCAAGAAACAATCTGCAGGTTCATAATCTCATGAAATTTTGCAGAAATTTTGCAGACAGCACTCAGAAACTACAGAACTTGTAACAACAGTTTTTGCACAATATTGATACTGGTTTATTTTTCTGTATATTATCCTTGCATACGTTGCCCCTAACCAAAATCTATAATAGCTTTTCAACCTCATAAATAGCGCAGTATACCGGTACTCAGCACTTCATGTTATAAATTGAGCCAGTGATTAATTGTTTTGTCTGCCATATGTTTATTCAGCTTTTGAGTCCCAGCGACAATAATATTAGCTTAAACATTCTCGAGATAAATTGATTCGTTAATTTTGTCCAGACACAATAGTGAAGTCTCATTGTTTTACTACAGATTCCAGTCTCATTCTTAAGATTAGCATTTTGGATAAGCACACATTTGCTTAGACAGGATGTTTACATTGACTTTCACATTATTGTTAAGATTCTGACAATGATATAAGCATAAGCCTAATACAGGCCCACCTTTAAAATTCTTGGCATTGTTTTTGTTTAAAGGAGTTGAATAATTTCTCCACCCACCCTGCATGCTGGCATGCAGGTAAGTCTACTCTAAACCACTGTTTTTAAAAACATGTATCCAATTACTCTTGTATAATGAATTACTACATTATTGTCTCTGTAAGGAGCTGTCACAGGTACTTTCAGACACCTGTCTGCATTTTCCTAATTATTAAAAAAACAGGAATAGTTAGCATAAAAGTAGCGTAGGACTATGCAATTTTAATTACACTTTGACATTTGTTCATGACGTTAATTGAGAAGCTCTTCCGAAACATCCAGGAAATAAATTATAGGGAAACTCATCTGTAAAGTCATAAACGTCATACTATGCCTAAAAAGGAGGGGGACAGGGGGGTCCAGTGTACTAAAAACTTTAGCAAAACAAAATTTTTTGAAATATCACTACTTTTTGTAACATAACATAACATAACATAAAGATAACACTAATAATTTGACCAAACCAACTCTGCACGTGGGTCAATTTCTTATGTAATGGCATATAGAAAAAGTTTTAATGATGAAAATTAGATAAATGTTATGCTTTATGATAAAAATATGCCTTTTTATGACTACCAAGTCATAAAAAGTCATACAAGGACAAAGGTAGTGTAGGGGTCACGTTAAAAGAGGTGATAACAATATCTGCTCATGGTAGGTACCCATTGTCGTTACCATGTGATGTCATAGGGAAGTTAACCAACTTTCAGATATTGCTTCATATATAGTACTCCAACTTAGGATTCAAGCAGTGGTTATTATCTTGAACACTTTCTTAGTTATAGACCTAATTAGGGCTCAAATAAACTATTGAAAGTAAATGCAACTAAAAAGTGGGCTACGCTACATCTATAAGACATCACAGCAGATTAGGGAAAAACACATTTCCAAAATGGATTCCACAATCCTAAAGATACGAACAACTGAAAATACCAGATTAATTTGTTTCATCAACCAAACAACCAACTAAGGTTAACTGTAGCCACAGATTCGCTAAAGCTGCCTTAATCCCCAGATTATGACGTCAATAGTAATTTTGATAAAAAAAAAGTGCAGTCTTATTACTAATACCCCAAAAAAACCCAAAGTGAATGGCATTTAATTAATTGGACGATTGATGATCTCTATTAATTAACTATACCTTAATTAATTAATCCCGATTTTCACCCTTGCCATTTCAAGGTTTTAACCCTAATTTCAATCAGTTTCACTTGGATTATGTTAATAATCCCATTTCCAATATCAGCTCTTCAATGCAATTCAATGCAGCGGACCCATGCAGTCATTCTCAATGCCAGCCACACGATAAATAACAAGAATTCACTTCTGCCCTTTTCCAATTACTTCTATATTCTCCTAGCAAAAATAATTAAATCTGTTGATCCATGCATGGGCTTCATTTGCCCTTCTTCTCATTCAATTAAATCTGGGTTGCATTACTTTCAATGACATCAACATGAAAATCAGTGGGGGAATCTGTGCCACTTTTCCCCACTGGTTTCACACGTTTTCCACATGACACATGGTGTTGTAATGATTGATTAGAATGACTCACAACATTTTTGCGGCAATGAAAAATGTATTAATCCACGAATGATAAGTCTATCATTTATATGCAATCCCCTATAATCACCATTAAAAACATCAAACCATGAACCCTTTTTCATTTTTATCCCAAAAAAAACTCCACTTCTTTCCAGATATCTAGGGCAGCCAAAATTGCCTAAAATAAAACCTTTTTATATTTCAGCATAAATTACTTTTCAGCACTTATTTTTTTACGAAAGAGAGGAAAAAGGATTTAAACCATTCAAAATTGGCCTCATAACAGGAAGGCCATGGCTATACACAACTTTTTCTTTTACAAGGATAGTTTTCTCCACAAACATTCTTAAAAACCTCACAAAATTTTTTTTTTTATAAAAAACAAGTCAATTGAAAATATATGCAAAACGTTGACAATGACCATGACAAAAACTATATATATTATAGCCAATGATTTTCCTATATATAAGAAATTGTGAAAGAATGCTCTATATACATGTCATGTATACAGAAATCGGGTTCAATGTTGACAAGATTATTTTTGGAAGCCATTGTTTTTATTGATTTTGAGTAAAAAAAATTTTATCGCTCAATTTAATTCAATCATAGAAGCAAATGCACAGAACAAACACAAGAAAAATAAAATGAAAACAGCAGGACTTCCTTAGATTGCAAAAATGATGTGCAAGTACTCAAATTCTCTATGATAAACCTTGTTCAGCAAAAGTGTAAACTTGAAAGCAAACAATCCGCATTATTTGTCCTACACAATTAAAATATTTTAACTATAAAATTATTTGAAGCTGACGTATAACCAATCGAAATAAAAAGACAACTGGGTCTGATTTGCCCATTTGAATTCTCCAGTTCACTCTTTTGTTGAACGGAGAATAATGATATTCATTAAATTGTAACCATTTCAGTTAATATAATTCTACCACAGAACGTACATTTACACATTTTTTGGGAGTGTTTAAATTTCATGCAGCTTTGCATTCAAAATGTTACCAATTTTCTAAAGAAATAAGTATAAAACAAACAAAAAATATCCCCAAAATAATAAAACTAAAATGTATAACATTATACATCCTAAATTATATCATAAACTGTTATAGACCGACCCTGTTCAACAAAAAAATGAACTGGAAAATTCAAAGGAACAAATGAAAAGAAGAGCCATATTCTGATTATTTACTTCAATGACGCCTGGCATTCCCTCTGCAGTTTCCTCTTTTGTTGAACAAGGTATAGGTCATTATCTAGTTAACACTAATTTTTCACAGGATGCCAGAATCATCTGGCAATAACAGAATCCATTAATACATTACATCACCTCACATCAATAAAATAAAAAGTTTATTTATAAACGAAGGAAAAACACGATGGCTTCAATCTATATGGGACAGAAACAAAAAATGGACGACCTAAATAATCCAGAATAAAGGATTATTGATGATTTTGGGGGCTTAAAATCTTTATTTTTAATATATAGGACAGCCAGTATACTGTTTATAGAAGAGACACATGGCATTGTTCATTGTGTATTGTAAAAAAAAAGTACAGGCCTATGCTACTTTTTACATGCAAACTTTTCATCCTGGAATTTATGTAGGAGGTGTAAATAGCATATACTTATTTGTTATAGATGAATCGATAAAAAGTGAATTAAAATGTCTCTGTATAATATTATATTCCAGCTATTACAGCATGCAGAGTGCGAAGATTTCATGAAAGGCATTTTCTCACAAGAAAATGAATACGTTATATAAAAAGCAATTGAAATTCTGTTATAAAACGTTTCATGCAATCGATACAACTTTCTCCTTATGACCTACATTTAAGATTTTTTCAAAAGAAATAAGATAAATGGATTCAATTTTTATACCACAATTTGCAATTAATCCAACATCTAATGGGAAATTGGAACTAGTAGGAACCAGTTATATATATATATATACCAAAAGTCACCCTGAGATAGACCCCAAAGCGCCATCTGCATGGAAATAACAAAGCAAAATAAAATCGTTAAGGAAAGAAGGGAGCTGTCTCGTTTAATTCCTATAGGATTTTCTTTTGCTTTGTTGCTAACAGATGGAACTTTGGGTTAATTAAAGTATATCTAGCAAGCTGTATAGGCCTACATTCTTTAGTGGAACCAAGCAAAAGAACGGCTAAATAGCCCACTACTGGTGATGAGTTGAACTACACAGACACACCCTGTTTGCCTTCTCACCAGAAGTTTGCCTTTGAGAGTACCAGTATTAAAGGGACAGTCTCACTTTGAAACAAGTTAATTTCAAACAGTACACACTTACTAGATATGAATGGCTGTGCCA
>JAQIXP010001401.1:0-18600 GCA_034700285.1 Proteroiulus fuscus | reverse complement strand
CCATTTTAATTATAATTTTTCACGCTCTTTTTATTAAAACCAACTTGTTTCAAAGTGAGACTGTCCCTTTAACAAATTATTGTCAGGAAATTATTTCAGAAACATGTTTTTGAAACGTCATTTAAGTTTTCTACTATTTGTTCAAATTAGTTCGGTGAATTGCTTACGAAAAAGAAAATATAACTGACAACATTTTCAGAATAGTCAACTTAATACATATATGAGACATATATTTTATACATATAAAATTGCTCGGAGAAAGGCATTTGTTTAGGCATTTCAAATTGAATATAAAAGAGAAAAATTTGAAACTGGGAATTGAATAGCTTAATTATATCTATTCGGAATTTTACCCAAGTAACCTATATCGTTGCAGTAGCATAACATGGCAATTTCGCATACGAGGAATGCAAATGATATAACGCCGCTACTCGGATTGTTTTCATCCATTTCGGTAGAATTGCTGAGGAATAATCCATTGGGAACTGTGTATATATGAAATTGAAAGCAATAGTATATGGATAAATTAGAGTTTTGAGAATTTCATTAAGCCGAAAATATGCAAAGCACGTTATTTAATAAGACATTACAATGCAAGGCCCCCCCCCCTTTTCCCTCCCCCCTCCCATCCGTATTTAATTAAAATTATTATTCCTAAGTTATAAATGTGTGCCTTTATTATAGCCTCAAAGACCAATTATTTCGGCTTTGTCACTGCTTTACAGAAGAATATAGATATAAAGGAAAAATTCTTCATTATGATAATATCATAGTCAAATTTAAATTCCGTGAAATAGTTATTGCTGACATTTTAAGTTTTCAGTCCACTTTGGGGTAACAGCAAAAGTTTAGGGTCTCGGACTCTTCAGTTCTTGAGATCTTCTATGTTCATTATAGAATTAGACTAGAAGGACTTTTTAAAAAGAAGTAGTATAAAGCATAATTTGTCATTTGGAGGTTCCATGGATTAGATCCAGTCTTTTTCTTATAAATGCCTTAAAAAGGAGCAGTTTCGGGAGGGTATAAGTCTCTGTTGATTGGCTATTTTTAATTATTTTTCCTTGTGACTCGGGGACATTGGACAGGAAGCCAAGAATCCAGACAGTGCAGTAGTAAAGAGGGGGGAAATGCTTAATCATAATGCAAGTCAAGCTTAAAATGTTAAAACGTTACCTGAGGGAAATAGTTAAAAGTGGAGGCTGGTTATAGTTACTCAAGGTACATGCGAGTAGAGTCAGAAGGGGGAAAAGGGGGGGGGAGTAAAGGGAAATTCCCATTCTCACTAGTATAACAAAAGCACTGCATGTAAGTTCACAATAAGGGTATACTCGCAGGGGTTCATAGAACAGGTAAAAAATGAGGGGCTTGGCCCCAAAAACTTGTCCTGTTTCTCTCACCTGCTAACTCACCCTCACTCACAAAGTGCGGCAAACCCAGTGTGGCCCACCTTTAACCCCCTCGCCATTCGCATAGAGTGTGAGTATTACCAATCAGAAATTGATGCTATATTGAAATTTCATTGGCTGCAAATGGTGGGCAAAAAGTCAGTTTTGATTCCATTTCTTGATAATTTTGGCCAATATGTTGTATGACTGCAATGATTCCATAGACGCACAATGGTAGGTCTACTATGGTGCTGTCAGATAACAAGCCCAAGGTTCTCAAATTGTTGAAACGGACTATTAACTATATTGTTTTAGTTTAAAAGTTTAAGACTACTCCTTATTAGTTGGATTGAGTATGAATATATGGTTGTTAAATTATTCAAGTATTTTTACTAATATTAATCTTTTATGTAATTATAATGTTGGAAATTTAATGCTGGGACAATTATACCTTATGAATAAAATTAATATAAGAAATTGTCATATAAATTAATTTTGCTAATAAAATGTGACCTAATCCAAAGGAAATTTTTGATAAAAATACGTAGTCCGTCACTCAATATGTCTGCCTATTGCTATTCAAGTTTATCAATATTTCAGTTCAATGATTTATAAAGTATGAATAAAAATGTTTAGTGTTTTCAATTTGTATTCATGATTACCACATTTTTCGATAAATTTTTGTCTTACATAATTTCCTGAATCCTGATACGATAAATGTAGTTTGATTATGTCATTGACTATTACTACAATAATTTTTATCACGAATTTTTATAAAATATGATTTTACAATCTGTTTTGCAAGAAAATATTTTGTAACAATTTTTTATATTTTTTCCCAGCCATTTATTTATATTTAAAGATTTCCATAATACACAAAACTATTTCACTTTTATCAACAATCCATTAATTGGATCAATGATTATGAAAATTATCCATCTTGTCTTCGCTGACACCCAATATGGCTGCCACTCGCTTCATTTCGGCTTCACCTCATTTGGCCCCGCCCCCTCATGGGGGAACGTTTTGTTGAAGGGTGCGTCCGTCCGTGTCGCTGCCTGTATCAGTCACTTGTTGGATGTTTGGCGCTAAGGTTGGCTGTGGAAAAGGCCGGCCTCAAAGTAGTTTTTTTAGGCGGGAGGCCTCGCAGTTTATTCGGGGTAACTCACAAATGATACGCCGTGAAAAACTTGTTAGGCGATGAGGCCACCATTATTGTCATAGGGTTATACGTTGAACGTTCCAAGTGCGAGTGTGTGTGTACAAACGAATGTTTGCTCTGATCAAACGAATGGATTATCAATAACCTTTTCACCAGTTGTTTACCCAGTATTTGCGTCATATTTTCTGGATTATTCTGTAACTATATACTCTCTTTCAGAGTGTTTTGTTTTATATGAGGAAACCTCGTGTTTCCTCACTCGTTAGTTCAAAACTTTTTATTCCTCGTATTTTGTGTTTGCTAAAACTTGTGCCCCGATTTTTCGGATTACCCGAATTCTTGCTTGGAATGTGATGTTTGAAGTATGTTTGTTTGGGAAATATGAATTCGACTGAGCAGGAAATTAATAGGTAAGGCGTGCTTTAATAATGCCCTTGTTGATTTCTAATAGTTTTTAGTTACGGTACTCTGCTGGTGTGGGTTTTTTATATTTCTTTGAAGTAGCCTTTTGATAAAGTTATGGGCGGCGCCATTTTGTATTGACCAGCAATAACAGTGATAATTTATTCATTGAAAAAATGTGATGAATTACTTGGAATGTAGACATTAAATTTGCAAAGAATGCATTGGATAGCATGAGTAAATGGTTGGTTGGCCGTCTTTGGTATAGGGCTGACTTCAAAAATTGTGTATTTAGCAAATGAGAAATGCAAGTAGGGTACAAACCCTTCAATGACCTATTAAGACTTTGTTAAAATCTTAGGTAATAACTTTGCATCCGGCTCTCAGGTGTTATGTATACAAGGCAGCTATTTTGAATGAGCAACAGGTGCGAATATTTAACCTAGATCAATGACTATAGGCCATTTCGAGAGGTAAAGGGGTAGAAGAGGGAGCACTGAACCTTTAAAAATTTTAAAAGACTGAGGTGGTTTTTCTTTTCTTGTCTAGATGTTTTCACCTGTAAAAGCAAGATAGTTTCTAGTCTTGTTAAAAAAAGTGATGTTTTTACCACACAAAGCAAGTCTTTTGTAAGCTGGTAACTAAGAATTTATTTAAAATTATAGCCTACAATGGTATTTTATTTCTTCTGTAGGCTTATTTTATTCGAAATTTCGTGGAAAAGGTTATCTTATATCCTGTCATTTTTGAGATAAAATGGTAATAATATTAAAAAATTGACTATAATGAAACTATCATAATGCAGTTTTTATGTTATAACGTAAAAAGAGAGCCTTGTTTTCAAGTAAAACCGATTTCTCTTTTCAACTTTTATAACAAGCAAGACATTCAGCAATGTATAAAACTATATTTTTATTTGTAGGCCTATTATTATTATTTTTTTTTAAAACTACAATCATGATATTGTGCTGGCTGCAATGCTCACATCCTTATGTTTTTGTTTAAATTTTTCCCATGCATGTTAGTAAAGGCAATGGCATTGTTTTAAGTCTTTGTGGATTTTTGACTTTGGAGCAGTTGAACTTCCTACTTGGCAGAGTTCAATTGCTGCCATAATTCAATTGATAAAAAGTTTGAATTGCTCCAATTGAAATTGAAGCAAAAAAGAAAGATGTTTCTATTTAATGTCATTAATATCAACATTTTGGCACATCTGGTGCCAGGATGAGCTCTCTCGCCGCAATATTTCAACAATCTGTTTTGAATGTAGTCATTTATTTGAGAAATGAGTTTATTCAAAACCCCAGTTGGAGAAGTCTGCTTACATTTTACAACAATTTTAAAAATTGTTCTGAATTGTATAAATACGGATTTCTGCGAAATGTTACTTTACAGTCAGATAGGCCTATATGTAAATAATTTGGTAGGCCTAGGCCTAATTTATGAGTAGACCTGTTCATTACTTTTGAGGGTACTGAAATGATCAACTTGTTCTAAGTTCATAGAACGATGCTAGGCCTATACCGTTCAATCTTATATACAATCTCATTGATGTCTTGGAGTCTGGACTGACCATACTTGATTTATCTGGAGCCAAGGGTCATTGTTGACCTCGATTGCATTTTTATAGCTTATTGCCTGTAGTTCAGGAAATGCAGGCATTCCCCTTTCTGGAAAGTTGGCTAAATAAATGAGAGTAAGTCAAATTTGTCTATTTTTAAAGGAAATCAGGCAAAGTAATGATGTGAAATTACTGGCATTAAATGGTAATATTAGTTCTACAACTTTATTGCATAAATAATAAGCTAAAATAACAGAAATTTAGTCAAGGCAAAAATGCATAAGCCAAACAGAAATGTAGGCTATGAAAAGTTAGCAGGAATGGGTAAGTCAAGTAATCATGTGTTAGGCAAAATGTTTAAAAAAATATTGGGTAAAAGATCAGGTAAGCAGATTTGTAACATTGAGCACGTTTCACTTTATTTTCATGTCATTTCAAAGCTTTACAATTTGACAAAACTTTTTTGTTCTTGATATAATTTGTCTTACATTTTTTTTACATGTATTTGAATAGACCTTCAATTAGTGAAAAACAAAATGGCTGCCGTATAGGTATCTCCGTTTAAAAATAGTGCAATGTGCAAGTAGAGACGATATGTGTGACAAAGCCGTTGTTGTTATCGTTATTAGGTGTCATTGCTCCCATTTGTTATTTTTTTATGAAGTTTGCGGTCGATTGATCCCTCTATCCTCCATAGGCCTACTTGGTTGGACTTTTTTTTAAAAAAAATATTTTCTTCTCCATCAACTTGTCACAAGTTTACTTATTTCTGTGCCATTGCTGAATCATCATTGCATGCTTTTAACCAGGACCTTACCGTGGAATAACAGGAATGTTATTGTTGAGACACACGTCTTAGCTTTCCAAGATGATTTTTTTTTAGAAACAAAAAAATGGAGAGAGAGAGGAACCTTTGAAATCGACTCCTTTGTCAATGCTCCTTAAATAAATATTTTTTCCTATCTTGAATTTTTTCTCCCCACACACAATCAACTCGCTCCACAACGATGGAATAATTGATTTATTAAGGGTTCACTTCGCCTCTTAACACCGTTAAGTGCGTTATCCCCCCCTGCTTAGATTCTAGAAATCTTGGAGGAAAATAAATGGCAGCCATTTTGGTAACTTATTTTTTTTTCAAGCCAGATACCGCCATTTTGATTTTAGAGTCTGTCTGTGAAATGCGTTTGTTAGGGATCATTACTGTTGTGTATTTTTTGTGTAGTGCAAGTTTTCTGTGTTTTAAAATCTCCTTTTAAATGTAACGGGCCATTTTTTTTTGTCAAATGATGCATTATGGGAGTAGTTTTGAAAGGAAAGTACAGTAATGGACAGGATTCTAATTGAAACTGGGGACTAGGAGAAGAATATCGTGTTATGTGGTTTCAGTGCACTCTTTTGTTGAACGGGGTCTAAGACTCCTAATTTGAATGGCGTCTTTCGTGCTGACTGTGCGGTCCATTTTATACTTTCGAAATTCCTTTGGAACCCCACTTATAATGTCTTTCAAAAACATTTTAATTACAGCTATTAAGTGGATGTAAAGCATTGTGGGCCTCTTTTTTATATTGTTGCCCAGTTTGTAGCCATTATGGCTACACTACTATTATGTAATATGATAATTCCTAGAAAATTTTCATGCAAAAGCTGTGAGATAAGAAACCGCAAGGAAGTATATAAGTTGAAAGTAACGATTTTTGATACGTAGGCCTACTATAAGAAATTACAGTAAATGTTTATTCAATAAATATTGCGGTTCCTTTTTTGGGTAATAAAGTTATGAAATGTTTGGGAAAAATGGAGTTGGTTATTTGTATTTGAATTTTGAAAGTTTCTCACAAGACAGCCGTTTTATTTATTTGACTAAGGCTTATTGTTTATCTCTTTATGGAAGTCTGAAATGATAGAAACTATCCATTGAACTCTTTTTCAAATATAGTGCGTTCATGCATAAGCAAATAAGGAAAAGGATTAGAATGTCTAGATAGGGTTGAGAAGCGCAAATGCGCCGCTATCTGGCGCTAGTAGCTGTTTTATATTAGCCAATCACATCCCCTGCACTTGTAACAGAATTTAAATGGACCAATCAGACATGAAAGTCTGATTTCGATTAGTTGTTCAGTCCTGTGAAACCAAGTTTATTTGAAATGGTCGTTTATTCAGTGATTAAGCATGCATGCAGGAGTAACTAATCTGTAAAAATAGCTGCTTGACTCGTTTTGCGGAGCCATTTTGCCTGAGTTGAAGCACTGTAGAATTTTTCATTTCAAACTTTATATGGCAATCGAGCTCATGAATGTCCTGAATAGGCCTATACATGTACTTTGCATTTGGTTGAAAATGCAAAGCCCATGTATTTTCACAATTTTTTACTGACTATGTAGCGCCCTCTACTAGATAAAAGGCATCAGCTCTTATGGAACATGTGGACATGCATGTCCTAGAGGGCACCACCAACTTCCGGGTCTGCTAAAATTATGGGGGAATGGTGACTAACATGTAGGCGCAAACGTCGTAATTTCTTCAATATGGAAACATTAAGAGTTACTTTCTGCAAGGTGGGACTTTCCCTTTTAAGTTTTTTTATACTAAAACGGTTACATGAATAATTGTGACCTTCTATGATGAGCTAATTGCTGTGTGAAAGTTGCAATGAAATAATTTGCTGTGCTGATACCAGGACAAAATGGCGGCGTGAAATTGGTCAGTGAGATTCACCCGCACTTCTTACATTGTAAATTCATTGACCAGAGTAGCTTGTGAACTTTACCAATTTTCATTTGCTATTATATTCAGGTTGAATTTGTTGTTTGGGGAAGGAAGGGGGGAGGAGGGAAAGCTACATTGAGAACCATGTGCTAGACCTAAATCTGTGTATCTTTGCTGTGCAATACTTTCGGTTGTGTATTGTAGTGCACGATTCAAAGATTTATGGGGTCGTGCTAGTTAATTTTTCGCTGTGAGGCACTGAAGTTGTTTAAGAATGAGGATAATACATTTTTCAGCTGTAATTTTTAAGGTCTTATTTTTGTTTATAAGTGCAGGAATGTTGTTTGTTTTGGAGTAGTATGGATATGGCTCTCGAACATGCTGTGTTATTTCAGCCTCGTGACCTCATATTGTATTTGTACCAGTTGAATGCATTGATCGTGTATCATGTGTGCTTACTACATGCATACTATTTTCTTTAACTGAATGACTGACATGACCCATTATGAATGCGTTATTAATAATTTAATATCATAAATGGACCTAGTATCACGCTCTACTTAACTGTGAGGATGTTCTTGTTTTTATTATTACATTTTTTTTAACTGGTAGCTGTGTTTGGATCTATTATATTGGGTATACGGTTGTCAATTTGGTAAGACACTGTTATACAGCGAAGGAAAAATGAAATTGAGGCTTAAAATGGTTATATTAGTTTTAGGATACGTTGTCTTCTTAATGTTATCACTACAGTATCAGACCAATCTCAAATTTAGTAGGCCTAGATGTGAATAATGCGCTTCAAATGTTTTCTGATGGGCTGTTTGTATTAGGTGCCCGTAGTTTCTTTTCTAGCTGCTAGGTGCACGTTATTTAAGTAATTTAACGTTGATCTGACTAATAGCCATTCCTCACCTCATGTTTATCATGTACGGTAACTATTAGCCTAGGGGTATAAGAGAAATTTTCAGGGAAAAATGAAAAATTGGGACAAATTGAATACATGTATATATGTGAAACCTAGCAAAAAAACGGTATAGATATCCCTCTACTGGTGATGAGTTGAACTACACAGGCATTTCCTGTTTGCCTTCTCACCAATAAAATTTTCCTTTGAGTATTCATGAGCAAGTGTAACAAGTGGTTGGAATTTTTAAGCCAGGGACTACTTTCTTATGGAGTACGTGTGTGTGATGTAATTCGGCATTCTTTAGAATGTTTTCTTTACAATTGCTCTCAATAGATGGCATTGAGGCACGCCTATCCTTTGCTCGGTTTCACTATATAGCTTATATAGCACATGGCTTATCATGAATGGTAAAAAGTTTTAAGGTAAACATAACACGGTACCCATAGGATCTCTGATGGAGCCTTTCTTGTGATAATGAAATTGGGAATATCAATATGAGATGTCCTTAGCACTTTGGCAGGGCTGATTCAACACTGCATGTGGTTTTTGTTCTATTTCACAATATAGGCCTATATATATTTTTTTTCTTGATATTTTTATAAAAATGTAAAGAGCTATCGAGGTTATCTTTAGCATGTCTTTGGTTCATTTCTCTCTTATATTATATATGAGCCATTTTCAAGCTGGGTTATTATCAGAATTGCTCATACATACAAAGGTTTTGGGTCAGGTTTTCAAGAAAATTTCAATTTGTTTGAACTGGCTTTAAGAGTAGGTTTATACCTCGAAATATTTCTCTTCGTTGTGATTTTTTTTAATACCGTATAGGCCTAGTGAACTTTTGAACTTTTTCTGAAATGTATTTGAAAGCTAAGATTCCTTGTATCTCAAATTTATTTCTATGATTTATGTTTATCAATGATTATTTTGGTGCTTGCTGGAGTGGATGTATATCCAAGAATATGATAATATTTGGCTAAAATACTATTTTTATTATTATTTTAATGAAAAGAGCACACACTGGTTATTTAATCGTTGAATATTTTAAAAAAAGCTGCAACAACTTAACTCCATCCAAGACCCAAAATGTTAAAGAACAATATTTACGTAAAATGCTAACTAAATAAAATGTTGTTTCCTTCTTGACATAGACGTTATTCTTATCATCTTTTGAACAACTTTTTGCTAAATTATTTGCTTGGGCCTTTACTGTAGGCCTATATCTCTTGTTATTTACTTTTTTATTTTTTTTTTCGACGTGAACCAACAGGGGTTTTTGGGAATAGGCCTACTTTTTCTGTAAGGCGCCATCTGTCATTGGGTTTTATTAATGATTATGCCTGTGCTATTCATTTATGAAAATCATTAGAACGTGGTTCCTATGGCCACTCCTTGCGTGGTTATTTATTCAATATTGGGTCATTGGGCAAGAATGGACTGGACTTTAAGGGGAAAATGGCTTTTGCTTTACAATGTTGAAGTGTAGAAGCACTTGAAAGGTAAATCCCTTTGCAGCTGGAATAAGGGCAGGTACCACCACCACACCTTGTTGTGGAAAAGCGACCTTGGTCAAATTAAGGGTGCAGTTATTGGGAGTCGTGAGTCACGCTCGCCATCTTGAATTGTGCAAGATTTACGCAATGTGTTTGCTGTGTTCAGGTGCATCTTAACACCTTAGTGTCTATTCCACGCCAGTAGTTTTGTTTGTTACTAGGTATGGACGGTTTTCTGTTTAACAAAATATGAAAAAATTACATGTCTTGTTCCACCTGGAAGCACTAAAGTTGCAGAACTTTTATTATGGCCAATATCTGTCAATAGGTATGAACACCTGTGTGCCATTCTGCGAGCAAGAGCTGAAGCTACTGTTTATTAATAATAGTAACAGCAAAAAAGTTGATAAGGTTTTTGACCCTTTGAAATTCCTCTTGCAGCTTGGTTGAATGTTAAACTGGTCCAAATTATTGCATGAATTCTGGGTGCAGGTTTACTGTCCGGCCGCTAATTACAATAATCAGAAGCGTTGTTATTAGTTTGAAACTTGTAGTTCCTCGTTTCGTGAAGTGTGTTTATTTTAACGAAAGAATGAACTGGAGAATTCATGAAATCAGGGAGCCTGATTTCAAAAGTACTCCCATAATGCAACATTTGAAAAAAGTACACACAATTTTTGATCATTTTATTATGGGCCACTTATACTTTCTCGTCGTAGATGGCGTCATAACCGGCCAATATTTATGGCAAATAACATGGGCCGCCATTTTTGTATGGGCTAAACTGTAGTTGAAATCTGTTCATCACAGGTGGCGCTTTACTTCTGAAAGGAGATTATTGCATGTCCGTCTTATAAATGTACAATACAATGCAGGAGTAAGTAACCTGCCTATTAGACGATTAATGTTGAGGAACCAAATACTTCCCAGTTCATTCTTTCGTTGATCAAGGTGTAGCATTACAAAACTAAAAGTGCGTCATCATTATATCACAAAACATATTATATAGCATAGCTATACAACTTGTTACAAAAAGGGAAGAAAAGTTAAAGAACGTGATGTCATTTAACGTTTTTCTTGGCATATTCATCCATATATTGTATCATTTAGTAACAAGTTATATAACACGTTGTACAACAAAGTTATAACCAAGTTAGTTATATAAACATGTTTTGTAATATAGTGTGGACGCACCTTAACAATCATTGTCTCATGTGCTAGTTTTAATGTTCAATTGCTTTGAAAAACTTTAATTAAAAATTTTGCAAATAATTGGATAGAGTCGATGTAGTGTAATACCTTGTAACCATTAAATTAATTCAAATAAAATAACAATTACTGGGAGACTTGTTTTGGTACTATCTTCAGACAAAATTTGAAAAGTTATTTACAGTAATGATTAATTTTTGCAAAATTCATTTAAACTTTATCCTTCAGATATTTAAATTCTAGGCATTCACCTGTTTCTTCTGATAGCTTTTGCACTAAACCCGGAACATTTTTTTTGCTAAAGATAGAAAAAATATCTCAGGGAAATTCTTAAGAGAGTGAGAGAGAGAGAGGCCATTGCACTTAACAATTATTATTGATCGATGTCTTCATAACAATAAGTCTATAAATAGGCTTTTGATGTATTGGCACACATAATAATACTAGTGCCTGTATATAATGCTAGTTATTTGCCTGTTTCCTCACTATATTCAGCAATGATTTTTTTAATAGAATTCATGATTTTTTTATTTTTGGTTTTAAAAAAAATTAAATTTGAAAATCGTGTTATTGGGATATTTTACTCATGAGTTGCAACAAATCTGATAATCACTGATGAAATGGGTTTATCTGTACATTGTACGTGATTTATATTGGCCAAATTCTAAAGCTAAATTGGTATGATTAGTTATATATAGGAATTAAACCAGTTTAGGTTTACGCCTTATATTAATTTCAGATGGAATTTGGGCCAAAAAACAACAACTGATAAATATAATTAATTAGCGTTGAATTCCTTAACTAACTCATTTGCAAAACAGGATGAAGGCCAATTATCTAGGCCTGGAGCACAAACGTGAATGCATTTTATTTAATTAGATTCCTATGCTTAAATGTTGTTAAATGTCTGCATTTGGAACTTTGTCAGTACAATGAACTGTTCAACAAATGAATGAACTGGAGAATTCAAATGGATATATTAAAAAATCGAACTTGATTTTGATTAGGCTACTTATAAATGTAATTATGCCATAAAGACAGGTTACCTACAATCTACATAGCTGTACTCTACAAGAGAAACTAATCCATAATCTGAATGCTGGTTGGGTTTAAATCCAGTTCCTTGTTTTTCTGAACAAAGTAGGCTATATCCTAGACCTCTTTAGTCAATAAATTAAAAAATGACGAGGTTACATTTTGTTTTTTTGTGAGAATACAGCTTATGACATGCCATAGATACAGTATTTATGATATACCTGTTTAACTAGTTAGAAATCCACAGGGGGCGCCCCTGAGCTAAACGTGAAACCACTGAAAAGGCGAACAAGTTTGTAACCAAATAGATTTCAATGGAATTCCTGCTTTTTTTAATCACCTGTTGCTTAAAAAAAGGGGTCGCACGAGAGCTTAAATTGCATAATGTTTGGCATATTACTATTATGCCCATTATAATATGAATTGCTATTGGAGTTTCCCCCCCCCTTTCCCTCATTTAAAGTAGGCTTATTTTGCGCTCAGGAATGTTGACCCTCTGGTATGCTTTTGAATGGAATTATGGAAGGTTACTATGATAATAACAACAAAAATTTTATAGATTGAAATATGATAAAAAGTTTTTTTAAGAGTTGGTTCTATGTTGTTTCTGCTGAAATGTAAGCACAATTTTTCACATTGTTTGGGAAATATGTTATGACCCCAAAAAAAGATTTTGATCCCCTGCTTGGTTTTTTACCCCCCTTACAATTTCTCCTTCATGGATCTCGGGATTTATTTCAAGAAGTTTGAGGCTAGATTTCTTTGATAATTATAATTTATTTGAACTTTTTAAAGAAAGTTTCTTTTTTAAAGCAACCCAGATTGATGGGTGATGAAAATGGGTCATTGTTCTTATTAGAGAAAGTTAGGCATAATTATAATATTAATACAGCCGTCATCTTGGCTCTTGGAAATTGCTTAAAAGTCGAGGATTCAATTGGTTTTTGGGGGAAAATATACTGAAAAAGTACTTATATTTTGCGATATAATGGTGTGGATTCTGGAATTTAACCTTGTAGGGTCCTACTGTTTTTAAGTATAGGAAATCTTTGGGAATCTGAGAAACTATGCATCTCCAATGTTATCCTTGGAATAAAGAATGTGGTATGGAAGGTCATTATGATAATATGAATTGTTAACTTATTTTTTAATATTTATATTGTTCAAAACCATGTTCTGCATAGCATTTAAAGGGACATTCCCACCTAACCCCAAGCATTTTTTGCAAGAAAAAGCCTGGGAAAAAACAAAGAGCTTAGAAATTGAAATTTAATTTATAATTACCATCCCATAGTTATTAATTTTGAAACATGTGAATGTGGACAAAAATATCGATGGTTGATAGTAGCCATGTTAGAAGTTACTTTGTCAAGTGCAATTGATGGTGTACAAGTTTTTGCTTAACAGAGAATGTACGTAATATAACTAGGCCTATATATAGGCTACATACATGCATATTCCGTAGTAATAAAGTGAAGCCAACTTGAACCACCCCTTGCATGCAGCGCCATTCTGCCTGGGTGGGGGACTATTATAAAAATGGCGCCTATCATCTTTTTTGGAAACGTGGTGATTTCTGAATTACGGTATAGGTGAACTGCTATAATATTATTAATAAGACTGTCCTTCTTTATTATTAATAATCTTAATTTTAAGATTCATTCGTCAATAAGTGGGACTTTCCTTTTAAATAACTAGACAGAACATGTTTTTTGCATCTTTTTCTCACTATATTGCCCTTTGGTGAAAAAGTTATTCTTTAGGGTTATCTTTCTCTTTTAAGATAAAATTTAGTTATATGCACGGTTGTTGAAAATAATGAGTAGGCCCTATTGACAGTTTTCACTGCTATAACTATAGGCAGGCTTACCATAGTTAACTTAGCGTTAAAAGGGAATTTAGATGTAAATAAGTGTGGATCAGGGACACAACTGGATACGTTGAATGGATTCCTCCAAGAACGGATTAAAGTTAAGATGGCCTGTCTAATTTAAATGCCACTAGATGGCGCTGGTGGCACCACCGTTTCTGCTGCATGTTGGCAGGCCTAAATCCTGGATTTAGTTTTGTGCGGAAAGAAAATGACATTTGAAATTAATGGAAATGAGAAGGGAAGGAAAGTGAAAATTATCGTTGCATTCACATTTGATCGATGATTATAAGGAAGGAATGGCCATTTATCAAAACACTTTTTTAAGTTCTTCTGAAAATCGTGGGGGAAAAAATGCCTAAGCCAAAGAGCATGATAATCTCGTCACTGGAAAATACTTTATGAGAATCAAGTGTAGATGCAATAGGCCTATATATTATGTTAGAATAAACTGAATGCACTGGATAACATAAATTCAATGCATTTTTGCCCATTTTTTTAGCCGAAGAAGTGGTGGACTGTTTGCGCATGCGTGGGATGCTGCCTTTTGCAATGGGAAATCTGGTCTTTATTGGAATTGGCGTATATTAAGGGTGAATTAATCCCAAGTACAAACTGTAAGGGGTTGTCATGGAAATGGTCCCAAATGCAAGTTGTACATAATAATATATATAGGGTGCGCTATTATAGCCTATGAATATTTATTCGTTTTCTCTCATGCCTTTGAATCCATTGACGAATTCAATTTCCCTCAGGATGAAGTTTTCAATATATGGTAAATGACACGCGGATTCAACCCTGTAAGGTCTTATTGTGTTTTGCATAAGATTGCAATATATAGTTTTCTTTTTACGAGCAAGCAGGCAAAAATAATAAAGAAAAAGATTGGAAATTAGCATGCTGGATTAAGACCCCGGTAGTAGGAAATGCACAGAAATAAAAGAGGATGAATATTCTCACAATGGGCTTTTGTATCATTTCTGAAACATCTTTTGTGAGCATTTTTGTAGGGTGTGGACGGGAAAAAAAATTGAATTATTAATAAAAAATATGGAATGTCAATGGATAAAAAAGCATATGAATAAACATAAGCCTACAAAGCATTTGTCTTGTTTGCTAAAAATTGTTGCAGGAAGTTAGAAAGTTATATGAACTCTTTTTTTTTCATCAAAAAACATAAAAGTATTTGTAATTGCACTGTTTGAATAGTGTTAATTTGCCTCGTACAAATGGATATTCACCCAGTTATTGACCCAATAGGATTTCCTGATTATTTATAAATACAAAAAAAGGCACCTGGGGTTTTTATATTATAAAGGCATGCACTGTTTTCACAAATATACCGAAATAATGTAGCATGGACTACACCCTATTCTGTAAAAAAAGTGACCTGGCGAATTCCCATTGACCATTTTAACAGGGGCTTGTTTGCAATAGCTGTTATCTTTGTAGCCATGAGAATTAGTCTGATTAGTTATATTGCAATTCACTCTTTCATTGAATAATATACGGAGAGAATGAAATGCCTTTTGTACCTGATCCAGTACTATCAGACCTGTAATTAAAGGGAAAGTCCCACCTCATATAGTCGAGTCAAAATAAGTTTGTGCATGATACGTCACAACCCTATGGAGGTTGAAATAGGGGTATCATGCACAAAATTATTTTGACTCGACTATAGCGAGTAATATTTAGTCCAGCAAAGTTTCCATATTGAAGAAATCACGACTTAAGCGCCATTTCCCCACAGATTTCAGCAGACAAAGTTTGTGGCGCCCTCTAGGACATGCGCGTCTACGTGTTTCACTAGAGCTGATTCCTTTTATCGAGTAGAGGGCGCAGCCGCTACACACTGTCAGTAAGATGGCGTAATGATTGGTATGTGGGCTCAAATCAACTTGGTATTTCCATGCTTTTACTAAATTTTCATGCTCATCTTCCTACAACCACCTACTTCCAAAGTGGGCCTTTCCCTTTAAAGTACCGGGTACATTGCAATACCTGATCTTGGTGTGCCTATAACCCTTGGCTCATAATAAGCCAACTACAGTATATTCAAACATGAATATCATGCTAATTGAAGCATAATAGATAGTGTGGGAAATGTAGACTTGGGATTAAATCTTGGAACGTAGGAATGGAGCTTGTGTGGTCGTAGTTTAATATGAACCATGGGTTATCACTGACCATCCGTTGTATTTATATGACAGTTATTTGTCAACAAGGTGTTTACAGTTGATGTAATTTTATTTGTACGTGAACTATAAGCATCAATCTTGTATGCAATACATTTCCGTTCATTATTATTGTGTCTTTATTTTTTTTTCTCTATATGTGGGATTCTTTTAATTTCCTGCTACTGGTTTTTTTTTTCTTCTTTTGTGGAATCCATTGAATTCTATGTTTTGTAAATAAGGCAGATAACATATCGTGTGTACAGTTTTGTACAGGATGCTCGAGTGCTTGAACTCTTTGAGCAGGTATAGTCGGCGCATTGTAAAACGCGTTTTTTTGTGGTTACATTATGCATGCAGTTCTAAATTTAATTTTACTTTGAATTGCAAATGATGTCACCTTTTGCCTTCTTTTACACTTAGACGGTTTCATCTCAATATTCAACGTATATGAAAAATGCAGGTTAAGATGTTGTTTTTCTATTGACAAACTGGTTATCAAATGTACAAAGTTGGCGCCACTTAATCTTGATATAGACCTACATGTATACTATAGGCCTAGTGTAAGAATTATTTTTCCATCAGATTTTATGGAAAATTGACTTTTGTTTGCAAAGAGCATAAACTGGTGCATGAGTTTCCACTATAGCATTTTGGTAATGGTGGTTCAACCATTGCTGGTTTATGTGATGTGTTGGTACCTGGTATGTTGTACCAGTATGTTGGTTCCAATCCATTCCCACAAATTGTTATATGTTGAATGGTTCCTGACATGAACCCACAAACATTTAATAAGAAAACAGTTTCAAAGGGGCAGTCCCACTTTGAAACAAGTCGGTTTTATGAAAAAGAGCATGAAACATTATACGATAGATATGGAAATTGCAACAGGATTTCAGCAGATGAAATATGAATACTGTATACGAGGATTTGAATGAAAATAGAAAGCCCAAATTGGCGCCATTTAACTGACAGTATGTAGCGCCCTCTACTGGATAAAAGGCATCAGCTCTAATGGAAACTGACATAGGCCTACACGTCCTATATTGGGCGCCATCCCATGACACTGCTTACTGAAAGCTATTGAAAAATGGCGGCTAACATGTATTTTGCAAACATCGTAATTTCTTCAATATAGAACTTTGTTGCAATTATTATTGCCACAGCCATTCATATCTATATATACCGTAGTAAGTCCGTACAATTTAAAAATTACTTGTTACAAAGTGGAACTTTCCCTTTTAATGAAATAAGCGATGATTAGCTATTACCAAATATTATTTCAGCACCTGTACATGTCTGCAGAAGGTGTCACATTTCCAAAAAATTGAAACTGTTGTAATTGTAGTTAATAAATGGTGTAGAAATATTGCAATATTGTTAGGGAAGGAGTATCTAGGTGTATATGCACAACCACGGTATGCATGCAAATTGTTTATTCAAACAATTAATTAGTGTGTCAGTTATTTCCCAATAAAATTGGGCTGGGTCCTGTTCGTGCAGTGGCGACCCCACCCTTGTTTCTAACGCACCTGAAATGCATAGGAATTATCAAGGGAGAATTTCTGATCATTTATTATTGAAAAATGCAGGCTTGTATTATAATAGGCCTACATTATATCTAGAATATGATCATTTGTTTAATGCAACATTTTCTCGTATATCTATTTCATTTTTAATACACTTTTAATATTTCTTATCTTTTTTGCATTACTTTTTTATTACTTCTTGCAGCTCTAATATGCCAGCTCAATGGGTGTAATTTGGCATTTGATGGTCCGTATCGATCCCATCTTTTTTGAAAGGTGAATTGTGCTGTATACAGTATATAGATCTGCGAATTGGGTTTGCATGTATATTAGGCACACAACTATATACAATCATAAACTATACATTTTATAACCTTTTTTAAATCCTCAGAATACCTCTTGTTATACACTATTTGTAATTGTGCAGCTATAAGTGCGCATCTTCCTTTAAAAGCTATATAAAATGCACTTAAAATTGCCAATTGCATGTATATTTTATATATGTAAGTTGTTATATGCACACTTATTATAGATCTTGATAAGTGAGTTCTTCGCTATTGTTTTAAGTGTTCGTTCCAGTTTACAAGCACCAGCCTCTTGTGTGTTAAATTATAAAATATTTGCCAGAAACCGGATTAAAAACAATGAGTGCAAAATTTGTTTTATAAATGTCTAGACTCGGCGTTATAAAAGCACTAAATTTCACTAACATCTCATGGCCTTTGCCATACCAAGAACTTACCGTATACGGATTAAGATTCCTAATCTTCATATTAGAAGGTGGTTTTCAATATAGATATCAGTGTTATTGGATGATCCATCACACTCTGTTACATACATTTCAACCCCTCGCTAGAGGAAGACAGCGCACCATGCATGCATGCATCTGTCGGGCAATTGATTGTCGGGATTTTCATCCAGACCCCCTTAATTAACCTTCCTATAAACCTCTTTTAAAATTAAACCGCCATCAATATCAACAATTTATACTAACATAAAATGGCCGCCCATGTTATTTACCATAAGCTCATGCTGCCATCTAAGAGCTGCAACTTGCAACAACTTGGAAAATAGGTTTATACAAGGTGATTCCAAAGGTCATGCTCAAAAGAAAGGGGGAGGTAGAAGAGTAAATAATAAACACATTTCAATCTGAACAAC
>JAQIXP010001400.1:0-18614 GCA_034700285.1 Proteroiulus fuscus | reverse complement strand
ATGTAAAATAGCATGAGAAAACGGAACAGTCAACTTTGAAAATCGATAACTACATTCAGAATGCATGTGACGTCATATTCATACAACAAGTTTTACTTAATTTAATAATCTTTGAAAAAAATCAAACCCCATTGTTCAACTTTAACCCGTTCTTGAGTCAGAGCAGTTTGAAGAAAACGAATTTAGCATGGAAATCCCCATAGGCCCATGCTGTTACAATTAAATGTGGACAGCCTTGTTCGAAAGGTTTAATTTGTCATGTAATTTAAATTTATTTTCAATATTTTTAAGCCAAATTATAAAGCTTTAAGAGGTAGGCATGTTCATTCTAATCCTCTGAAGGCAATTCGTGCTAGGACAGATGCTTATTATAGGATGCGTTATTTAATTTATAATAGAAATATATTCCAGACTTTGAGTTAGTTTTTAATAAGTAATTTTATTGTAATTAGCTGAAAGGGATGCATGATTCGGGTGGTCTGAACACTACACGAAACACATGGCCACAGCGCAACATGGATAACATATTTAATGCAATTATTAAAATGAATTATTGATAACTGCAATCATAATAACGAATTTGACACTGACTCGTCCTGATTATGTCACCATAGCTAGATAAATTAAAAATTGCAAGAGGTTAAGCAGAAATGAGTCACTATTTCTGTATACGAATATATTAAAAATCTCTTCTGCAATAATAAAGCTTAATAGTACAGTAAATGTAGTAACCAAATCAGTCACTGAAAATGTGACTAAAATATATATTTTTATTGCATTAAGTCAGTTTGATTGGTTAATTATGTTTCCATGTATGCATTTTAAAGTTGCACGAAGTTAAATCATTGATCCAATTGTAGAATATACCTAATAATGATGCAAAATCAAAGGCGTTAAAAGTAAAATGAAGTGATACGTACATGTAATTTACACTTATTATTTTCGTTTTTAAAATTCATTAGCCGAAACCATTAAAAAAAAAGAATGGAAATTTCCTTAAAGGGAAAACCCCACTTTGTAACAGGATATTTAAATTGCTCGCACTTACTAGATATCAGGGCTGTAGCAAGGTCGAGGAATCTGGGGGGGCAAGGTGTATTTTGCTGCCCCTCTGGGGGGGGGGGCATGGTCATACCCAGAATTCCATTTTTTTGGGGGGTAGGGCCGACCCAAAACATTTTTTTTTCAAAATTTGGCCTACAGGCGAAAATCTTGTATATAACTGCAAAATTTAACGATAAATAGCGCCGCAGGCGACTTTTTCACTCAGAAAACATTCTAAAATGGGCTAAAATAATCACAAATTTTGCCATTTTACCTAATATTAATCCGAAAATTTCTGGGGGAGGGAGGAAGACTGGCATTTTGCTGCCCCCTGTGATCAAGTCTGGGAGGGCAGCCGCCTCCCCCTGCCCACGGCTACAGGCCCGAATACATGTTAGGCGTCATTTTTCCATAGATTTAAGCAGACACTGAAAGATGGTGTCGCCCTCTAGGACATGCGTGTCTACGAGTTTCAAGAGAGCTGATGCCTTTTATCCAGTAGAGGGCGCTACATACTGCCTGTAAAATGGTGTCTATTTTTGCCTTATATTTTCACCCAAATCCATGCATTCAGAACATTTTATTTGATGAGCGGTAGGCTCAAATCAAATTGGAATTTCCTTGAGTCTAGAATTTTTAATGCTCTTTCTTCCTACAGCCAACTTCTTTCAAAGTGGGACTTTCCCTTTAGTTGAAAAGAAAAATAATTAATTTCGTAATTTCCCGCTCAGCTCACGGCCCGAAAAGTCATCGGCTGGTGGCTGGCGATCAGCTGTTATACGTCACCTCCGTTTTCTCGCCAGCTGACATGAATGACGCCACGCATCAACAAAGCCATGCCAACAGATATAAAGGCGAGGGAGCCATAGCGGAGAGAAGACGCGCATATTTTCTTCTGTTGTTGTTTTTGTGTTTGGACAAAAAGAAAAATAAGCGACGATATCGAAATGCCGTTTATAGGCCTGGATTGGCGTTCTCCTGGTGAAGAATGGGTTAAAACAACTGAAGGATGGGAGAAAAAGAAATTACTGGAAAAATTAGCCAGAAGGTAAGGCTCGAAATTTTTTCCTATCGTTTTTTTCCCTATTTCGCAGCAGAACAACTTCACGTATCCGAACGTCATGTGGTTTTCTAAGCATATTATAACGCATTATTATATTTTAAACATAGTTCAATACGAATATTGATAGCGAAAGTGCTTTAATTTATAGATATTCATTCTTGTGTGTTAATGTAACGAGTAGCGAAATTAAGGGAAGACAAAAAATGCGCAGGGCAAAATGGAGGGCTTTTTGTAGCATGATTCATTTTTGTTATTATGGTTTAAATGGTTTCCATGCGCATTTATTGATCCCGTTATTTCGAACCCCTTTGGGGCTAAGTGATAATAATAGAGTATTACTATATACTGAGATTTGTAATGTAAACGCGCGTTAGGCCTATTTTTGTGGCATGTTATTCCTATGGTTATTCCTGCTGAAAAGGGATGTTCGGTTAATCGCTCCGAATTCTGGCGCGTGCTCGAATAGTTTTGACGCTGTTGTCGTTATGCCATATGGTGTGTTGTTAAGGTTAATTAGTTATCTATGTATTATTAGCTAAATGATTTGTCATTGCGAAACTATAAATGATATTTATGACCTGAAACAAGCAACAGTAAGTGTTTTACTAACTAGGCCTAGCTTGCTTTTCAAGCTGGACATGTGCCAGCTACTTGAATTCGAAGTTAGGCCTACCTGTAGTACATGCAGTCAACGAATTTCTAGTTTTTCTGATGTTAAAATTTATGTCTCAGATGCGTATGTTTACTCGTTATGATGAAACATATAACTACAGAAAAGCTACAATTTTAAAAGCCACAATAAATGTGTGGAAAATTGCAGTTATGTAGCAGCCAATTTACACGAAATTGCATTTGGGAATATTACAGTTGTTCGTTAATTTTCTTGAAATTCCATTCTATTTTTAAACTGCAATTATATATTCCAATGTGTTTCTTGTTTGTGTTTCAACATAGATGCAAACTGATGCAATAAAGCCATGCATTGAATGTCAAATTATCTGTCAGAAAAATAACCCAGATCGGGTCATTTCCTGTTTACTCTTTTGTTGCACAGGAGTATCTATTAGGACAGCTGTGTAATGGTCAAGAACAACACAATCAGTGCATTCCTTTATTCAACGCGTTGACAAACATTGTTCAACTTGAAAAAGAAAGCTAACTACTGTGCTGTTGACTGCTCAACATATGGGCGTGGTTTCCACACGTCAAAATACAACACAGTTTAAATTGCAGTGCCTAATTAACTATCACAGCAAATAAACGCATCAACAATTGTTGATTTAAGAGTTGAGAAAAGGAATACACTGTATTGAGTCATCAGTTTGCGTAGTGTTGATGAGTGTGTTATCAAAAAACATAAGTAGTTTTTGTTTTGGTAACAGGTGATTGCCACCAATGTTGACTAATCGGCAGTCACCGACATTATGAAGTCTGTTTTATTTTAGTTTGATTTTTTTTAATTGCGTAGGATTTTAATGGACTTGGGGATTCTGTAGGCTTACTCGACGGTATTAAACCGAGTATAGAAATTGTGTTATATGTGAAGCCAGCATTATGTTAGCATATAATGAACAACAGGATTTTTTTGTTTTTCGTTAGAGTGGTTGTTAACCGATGGATGACCTTGGAGGAAATTTATGTTGCTAGAATTTCCAGTTGAGAAACGTTCATAATTTCCATTCTGTTCTTGCAATTCGGCATGGAGATACAATTATGACGTTCTAGCTTACTGCGCATTTTGTTGAGCTGGACTGCAATGATATCATGCACTTGTCAGATATAATATCATTGCACATGTCAGAAGTTAGGAAACTTTTCCGAAGTTATATATATAGCTGTTTATTATTCTTAGTTGTGGTTTTACTCATTCTTGACGGTATTCAAATTTTGAGGTTTTATATTAATGAGTTTTGCACTAAACTCAGTGAAATTGTATATGCATGGTTATAAAATGGATTATCCGAAATCTAAGTCGGATCATGAATGTTCAGTTCATTGAACTATTTTGATACTTTTAAGAGTTTCTGGAGCTGATAACTATACAAACAGCTGGTTTGAAAACTTGCCCGTGAAAGCATAAAAATGCTTGTAAATGGCGAATTATTTATCCTGGCGAAATTCCGATTCTGGATACTGCATGGGTTGATAATTCCATGGAAAACCCAGTGTAAGTCGCTGACCTGGGTTATCTTTTGCTGCCAGTTTGGAGAACAGCCAATTTGGATAACTCCATATTGTTTGTTAGGTAGGCCTATACTGTACATCAAAATTAAAATTCATGTACTGCTCTGTTTTGTTTATTTTGTTTTTTTCCTCTATGTTTCCTGCTTTTTTTTTTTACTGAATTTATTAAGGAAAATTTTCTTTTATTTTCAAAAAAAAATGGGGAAAAAAAATTATTGAAAGGTGTGTAAAGAGCTGCTATACCTACGGCCGAGTGCACCAACCAAAGATAAATCTCCAGTTAACAAACAAATAGTTATGGATAACTGTTTGCTAAAATCTCCAATGAAATGAAATGGGTTAACTACTGTTGGTGCTCAGCATATCCACGTTACTGTTTGTTAACCTGCATATTAACTGTTAGTTAAACCCTAACAGAGGTTGGTGCACTCGGCCACTAGACTATGATGCGATACGATAGTTAACTCCTAACAGAGAGAACAACAATAAAGAATCTATTAAAGTCTTCACTAGGGGGAGGCACCATAGATATCAATTGTGAATATTCGCTGGAAGGTGGGGCGGTTTTTCTACTTTAGAACGTTGGGCACGTGGCTTGCACGCGCAAAATTGGGCAAGGGTCAATGAAATATTCACGCGCAAGTCTCATGCTCAACTGGTTGAAAATAAAAAACAGCATCACCAAGTGACAAAAATAGGCAAATCATATGTTTGGAAATTTCTACCGCCATGTGGCGCCTCTTAAGTGAGCATATAATCTGTGCGTCTATTGAAATATCCAATATGAAAATTCCCGATATGCTCACTGCGTTATTATAAAGCAGTCCTTCACTTTTTCATCATTTTTGAATGCTTGCAAAGCCGTTGTGTTCAGCATCTGGTTCACATACTAATATAGTATACACGTATACTTGAAATTAACATATACGGGGAAAACATATGCATGGATACTGACTTATAAATAGACGCAAAAATTCTATATCAATAGAAATATAAACAGGGATGCTGTTAGTTCCAGTACTTAGCATAATAACTCATAAATCTTTTTTTAAAGAAATGCATGATTACCTTGAAATATGTGTCTTGTGACTCGTTTTTGTATACTACGGCCTGTCTGAATACAAATATTTTGATACTGAAATATTAAAATTGTTTCGTTGGGAGGAAATTAAATGAAATGAAAGAGAATGGGATGTTGTTAACCTTGCCATTAGAACGGTATAAGTGTAGCCCCCTCTGTAGGCAAGTCTATCTACAGTTACCGACGGAAATGGCCATAATATAGATCCCAACGCATTAATTAATGTATGCCTGAACTGGATTATATATAGCCGAATTAACCAAGCAAAATCTATAGACACTTCTCACTGTTGATTGTTTCAGTTCACTCTTTTTCTGCTCCTGGTTCCCACTCACCTGGAAAGTCAGGGAATTTAGCAAAAACTTGTGAAAAGTCAGGGAAATAGCTTAACAAAAAGAAATTAAAACGAAAGAAATCTAAAGAATGATGGATTAATTGTGAAAAATGTTAAAAATGATGTGAAAAATGCATCTCCATATGCATTTACATCCACTTGCTGGTACTTATTAGATTACCTAGATTTAGAGGTACTCCCCTTGCATTTCTTTGCCTTTATTTTTGAAGTTGGTCAGGCAAATTTTTTTTTTTTTTGAAAATTTGGTTACCTGGGGAAAGTCAGGGAAATCTACTGGTATAAAAATTAGTGGGAACCCTGTGCTGGTAAGGGGAAATGATACAGTACACTCCTATGTCATTAATCGGCAAGAATATAAAGTTACTTTTTTGGATCATTATTGATGTATTGGCCTACATTTTCATGATAGAAAATAGCTTATATGGTTTTTTATTAGGCTTATACGACTAATTTGTTCCATATTGTATATACCTGACTCACATCAGGTATATGACATTGTTATATTTCGCTTCTCTTTCTTTTGTGTTTTGTTGTTGTGTAGTAGGTAGCTAACCTGGTATAGGCTATAATATATTGTTTTGCTATGAAAATGAAGCCAAGGTGGAATATCTTGTCAGGACACTCCAAACTCAAGGATAACTAAAACCGGAAATTCGTTAATTAAAATGGGACTGCTGGGCAAATTGGTTGATTTATTGGGAACTTGGGAAGATTTTTGTTGATGTTGTTTGCGTTGCTTATTGGCAAACATTTAATTCGTTTTTAATGCCAAACTGGGGGTTATAATGCAGTACATGTATACACATTCCTGAAGTCAATTACAACGTGGTTAATTCCTCAATTCGAGTGTTATTGTCCGAAATACATATGGTAGCTATAGTAATTGCATTTTTTATAAATTCTTTTGTGGGATCGAATTAATAAACTTTTGCGAAACTGCGAGCAAATGATATTGTTTATGAGAGAAAAATAGCTTAGATTGTAATAATTTGTTCAACAAATGAGTGAACTGGAGAATTGAAATGGTTCAGTGACAATACGAGCGTACATGTAAAATTTGAATGTTAAGTTAAATCCAATTACATGTATTTGTTAAATCCATCAATATATATGATTTCATTGAAGAGATGAGATATAAAGAAACCACATGAATTCAGATTTTTTGATTTGGGAAAAATTAATTTAAAGAAAATCCAGATTTATTGCATTAAAATTAGTTATTTTAAAACTTATTTAAGATAGAAACTTGCTCTTTGGGATGCACCCTCACATTTCGGTTCCCCCAAATAGAATCTTACTTGCTTTGAGCCCACCTTAAACCGTTACTCAAATTTGGATACTCATGCAATACCCAACATTTTGTACCAAGTTTTTCTGACATTTTTCGTCTTTAGTTTTTCCTTTATCTTGCCCCAACTTTTCAGTGTTGTTGCAGATAAAGCAACACTTTGGCTATACTTTTATGTAAATATCTCATTTTCAGCAAAAAAATTGGACTTATGTGGTTTTCTATCTCAGCTCTTAAATTATGGCTAGTTATAAGAATTGGAAGCAAATTTAATTTGGGCTAAATTATAGTAGATGCATAAGCACTCTCTCTACCTTGACCTTTCCAAAACTAGTTTAATATTACTGTTTTAAATAGGCCTACGGCTTCTCTTTCGTGACCATACTCATATAATGACAATTTGTAATCGTTTCTTTCTATAATTGAACTCGGTGATTAATTATGAATAAACTAATTTAAAAAAAAACATTCAAAAAAAGCAAATGGCGCCTGGTATATTTGCTTCAGTTTTTTTTTTTTTGGTATGCTCCAAAACAGTGAAGGCCATTAAAATGGCCATGATGGCCTTCTGCATCATGTTTTTTAAAGAAGTCATTTCAGCTGATTGGTAATCAGTTTTCTGCGCTGAATTGTCAATAGGCCTACATGTTCAGGAAATATAATTCGGAGTTGATTAGGTATTCAGATATATAATTGCTAATCAGTGGCGTAGCGAGGGGGGGCGGGCCGCCCCGGGCCCCGCTTTGAGGGGGGCCCCAAATTTTGGTACCACACAGGGCCTAAATAGGCACTTTTGGTGATTTTTAGCTCATTTTTGAGCTAAAAAGTGCCTGCAGCGCCATTTTTTTTACAAGTATTCAGGGTCGCAAGCAGGGGGAGGGCCAGGGGACCCGTGCCTCCCCCCTAAAATGGTCAAAGTCACACCAAAAAATATGAAAAAATAGGAACTTTTGGTGATTTTTAGCTCATTTCTGAGTGTTTTTGAGCTAAAAAGTTGCCTGTGGCGCCATTTTTTACAAGTATTCAGGGTTGCAAGCAGGAAAAGGGCCAGGGGGCCCGTGCCCCCCCCTCCCCCAAAAATGGTCGAATTCATTCCAAAAAATATGTAAAAATGGGCACTTTTGGTGATTTTTAGCCTATTTTTTAGTATTTTTGAGAAAAAAAAAATCTCATGTGGCGCCATTTTTTTCAGGGGCCTCTGCTTGGGTGCCCGCCCCGGGCCCCCTTTTACCCTTGCTACGCCACTGTCTCCTTCCCCTAACACCTTGTGACAATTTCTAATTGAAGAACCCTCCCCCCCGCCTCCCCCTTTAATCTTTCCAAATACACGTTTGCAAGTTAAAATAAATTCTCATTTAAAATTATTTTAGTTTAGATTATTAATTAAAATGCAGATTAATGTTATCAAGTGTAGATATTTTCAAATGACTCAATGGTGAACGGGAGTTTAATAAATGATTTACCAGTTTGGCCTAAATCACCCTTATTCAGATTGTTAAAGGAATTGGATTTGAATTAATTGAATATTGTTGCAAACGTTTACTTGTGAATATCCCCTTTAACGTGTAATTTATGGACGACCTTTAACAAATCAGTGTGGTTACTAAAAGCAAAAATCTGAACCAATGCTTGAACAAAGAGCTTGAAAGGTTTGCTTTGAGTGACGTCATGCAACATGATGCTAATTAAATTATTGTAACGTTGACCTAATATTGTGATTTAATTATAATTGAATATATATTATTAATTATAATATATAAAATTATAACGGAATAACTAATATTGTGAGTTGGAAGCTTATGAGTCTTGTTTGAATTATAAGCACTGTAATACTGTAACAACTGAAATAACTTCACATGATTTATATCATTGTTATTATTTTAATTAGTAATTTAAACCTACATCAGTAAAGGCAAACTACACTAAAATGCATGCAGTCAAGAACTATATACATTAAATAATGTGAATGCAAATTCATATTTTAATTCTAAATATATTTTTATTGCTACAACAGTTACAAATCCAACAAATGTAAAACTTGAATGTTTAGATAAAACAACTTATTTCTAAATATATATCAAAATATAAGTACAATAGAAATCAAGTATAATCAGTCCATGTTGACGGCAGTTAACCAATATGGCATCTGCAAATGTGATAAAAATACAGATTTCATTAATATTTGAATGCATTCAATGACTTTTTTTGGTCAAGCTTTCTAAAATGCTTACATAAATGACTTAACGTCTTCCATAACTTCCACCAGCGGATCCTCCATATCCACCACCAGAACCACTTCCTGGAGCACTTCCTGAACCGCCACCATAAGTTCCACGGCCCCCATAAGATCCTCCACCACCTGATCCACTTCCGCTTGCTCCAGCATCGTATCCGCCGCCCCCTGATCCACTTCCACTGGCTCCACCATCATATCCACCCCCTGATCCACCGCCGCCATATCCGCCTCCAGCGGATCCACCACTAGACCCACCGCCGCCATATTGGGCCGTAGCCAGGGTCACTACGGCTACCAATACCAATAACATGAGCTGTAAATAGAAACAATTTGCCACTCACTATACGTTTTAAACATTTTCCAAAATATATTTTTCTTTCTAAAACAATCAAATTTCAAAGTTAGTGCAAGAATTCCATTACTTCAGTGCACCTTTAAATATTTTCATTTGTGTTATTGAAAATGTTAAATATATATTTTTGAAAATAGAAATAACTTGCATGTTTTGCAATTATACACAAATGCCTTTGGTGAAAGTAAGTTATTTTAACTGGAAAATTTTATAAAAAGAAAATATATACTTACCAAACCTTTAGAGTTCATGATTTGCAATATATATATAATTCTTCTTGATATTGCAAGAGATTGTCAATCTGGGATTCAGATATTGAAGATGTTATGGGCTATGCCAGGATCTTTATTTATATGGATTTTTATTAACCTTGGGTTTTTATTTAAACTACATTAACACTTATTTTTTTACCTTAATTTAACGATCTTTTTACGATTCATTTAACGATTTCTGAAAAGAAAATGTATAAAACCTGCTTCCCAACTGTAGCTAATTATGTGAAGCTAGTTTAATCAAATTACATGACCATGCATCAAACACTTAAGATTTTTACTTCCATTATTATAACTGCAATTTCATTTTTAATAGTAAACGAAGTCTTATAATTTCTTGTATGAAAGCTGAGTTTAGCACAATATGAAACTTTTGCTATAAGAAGAATTTTTTTTTAAATTGTTTAGTGTCTAGTATACCTTGTAAATCACAATTAGATCACTGTGTTAGCTTTTAAGTCATGATAAATCGTGAGTTAGTAAATCCAGATAAATCATTACGATGATTATGTTTAAATTTTGAAAGTAAAATTTGTACATTTAAACGATATGAAATAGTTGCACTAATTTCTGCATGTATTTTTATTTCTAAAACAGCCATAATAAAAAAAATCTTTGCAGTTTTGCAATGCATTTTATTTTTTGATGACTTAAGAATATATCCTTCGGTTTTGTATTTAATTCCCCAAATCATCCATTTTAATTGCGATGTATTTAAAGGCATTAATGATGGAAATACATTAGCGTGAGATTTTTCGTTAATTTCAATGGATTTTGGGAAGTGTTATGTGTGCTTAAGACTGTGGGCCTTTAGAACAATTTCACATCCTTGACATTTGACATTATTATATAAAATAGTGGAGGGACGAAAATCAGCTTAAAAGGTATTGCATGTCGAATTTGTTGCATGTATCCAATAGGTGGATTTCTGGCTTATTCGTATTTCCTTTTTTTTTTCTTAATCTGACAATTTCTTTTTAATTCGAATGACGTTAGCAAGTTTTCTGAACTTCATTGTCAGGGGCAGTTTCAGTGTGTTATACAACCCATGGTATAATCAGTTCCTTTCATTGAATTTTCAATAAGAAATGGCAAAAAAAAAAAAATAAGTTCCTGTTTAAATGTGTTCTTGAGTAACATGAAATGTCAGAAAATTTAGCTGCTAATTACTAGAATTACGTATTCATTGTGCTGTGAAATCGTGGGAATTCCCCAAAACTAGTGTTAATGGCAAGGATATCCCACAGCATTATATAGTCTAGTTTAATTTGGACATTTACACCTTTTGAACGAGATCTGAGTTGCGAGAAAAATCACAGGTTTACATTAGGCCTGAACCCAATTCATGGGCTCAATAAAACCAAACTGCACATGTCTAAGAATGCTGCCATCTAGGGGCATAATGTAAAAGCCTTCTGGTGAAGTATGAAACTTGCCTTTTGCTGTGTTATACATGAGATCCAAGGTTTTATATGTAAAACAGACTGCTCCGGACCTGGTGCCAGATCCTAAACTAGCCCTAACATGAGCCAAAGACTTTAAATTGGATGCAAGTTAATGGGGGAAGATCAAACTAAAATAAACTTTTTACCAACAGACAATATTGCCAAAATTTCTCAACTGTGTTCTGTCTTGTTATTTAATAAAACTAAAGTTTCAACATTTTAACTGAGGAATAATAGAACAGCATCACTTGCCCATTATTCAATGCTTCATGTCCATAATGCAGGTTCGAGTGCATGATGATGATTGAAGGTGCTGCCTCATGACGTGTTTTACATCTACACAGTCAACTTCATTTTGGGTATTTCATTCTTTATTATTGAAATTACTTTTGTAGGCAGGACTCATTTGTGACATTTGAGAAATGCATATTTATCACTTATATATTTTTCATTTATTCAGCATAGGATTTCCGCTGGTCAAGCATTTTATGATTTATTTGAATACCATAACAATATTTGCTAATTCCATTGCAATTCAAATCATCATTAAACTTGATCAATTAGGCCACTTTAAATCAGTATTGCAAATTCGAGTCAAATATACACTTTGTCAGCATTTATTAATCGACGTATACAAATTATCATAGAATTAAAAAGCAAAACTTCTATACATATATATGGGGGTATAATTAAATATTAAATTGCTAATGTTGCACATCCTTTTAAACGAATATTTCCAGTTTGATTCAAACTTTGAAAATATAAAAAATGGCATCATTTTCATCAGCAGCAGATGCGAAGATGTAACATCGTGGTTTGAAGCCTTCTTGCGGTTAGTTATACCTTCTTGGATATTAGGGTCCTGTCCTGCAATTAACATAAAAAGTTATCTTATTCTTGAATCAAGGATAATTTAATGTTAATTTTGAAATTCATTTACCTTTTTTAATTTTTTTGCTCAATTTCGGTGTTTTCGATGAGTTTAGCCCCAAAGTCCACCGCCCCAACCCCCAAATGGGTAACCACCCCATCCACCCCAGCCACCACCCCATCCACCCAAGCCTCCGAATCCACCCCAGCCTCCAAATCCACCCCAACCCCCTAATCCACCCCAGCCATATCCCCAGGGCCTCCAGAAAAAGCTGGACGTCTTCAGGTCCTCCTTACTGTCGATCACTTTGGACACTTGGGGTCCTCCTGCTGGCGCTGGGACTGGGGCAGGGGCGGCCAAAGATAGGGCCAAACAGGCGATCAGCAACCAAATTGCAATCTATTGAAAATAAACACATCAATAAACATTACAACAAATTTTAAAAATAATATTAAGAGAAAAATTAGAGAAAATTATTATTGATTTTGGATTTTTGGTATAGTTTTTAAAAATAAATATTGTTTGAAATTATCAGTTAAAACTGGATGTTGTAGCTGAAAATTTATGTGGGCGTTAATATTGTATAGAAAATACTGGGTTTTCAGTAATTAGTTAAAGGTTTTCAACATTTGTGGATGTAGAGATTTTAAAGTTTGAAAATATTTGCATTAAAAAAAATACTTCCTTTTTTCTCAAATCTCAATTTTCTTTGATTTGTCATAAAAGTATAAAATTTAACTTTTAAGTTATTGATAATGTTTGAGCATTAGAAAATTTAATTTAAAGTTCATAGCAAATATAATATTTTTTTTGGTTTAAAATCAGTTGTAAATTTATGTAGGCCTATTTTAAATAAGAAAAAAAAATTAACTTTTAACAGGTAAAGTTAGCAAATTTTTACTTACCAACTTGAAATTGGCCATTTTGTTGAAATCTGAAGAGAACACCTATTGGGTTGTGATTTTGCTACTTGTGATGTCCACTGAGTAAGAAAGTGGACTTTATATACCGTTGGTAAATGGGCCATTTTGGTCAATTCTTGCTCGTATTGGTCACTCTCACTCTTGCTAATTTCTATTTTGATTTAGCCCTTTAGGGAAAAGTGAATGTAAACGACTAGTTAGTCCCTTTGACGTCCACAACATGAGCTATACTTATGTTTAAGGATTATTTAGGCCCTAATCCCCCCCCCCCTCCACCTCACCCCCACTTTGAGCCCTTACCTGGAATGGGACATAAATCAGCACTTTTAAAAATCATAAACGTGCCCTATAACCTATTTCGGTCCACTAGTGCCCTCATTGGCCTTCACGTGTCCAAACTAATCAATTTTAAAATCAATTGGACGTGCATACCTGAAAGGCCCTTCTCCCTGTTTCATTTTACCTATTTTTAACCAACACCTGATTAAATCTCTGAGACTGTGGAAAAATACGTTAAAAGGGTTTGCAAAAATGAGATGTACAGGGCGAGTAAAAAGTTGGGTAACAAAATTGTAGCCCTTACTTCCCTTTATGCTCTTTCTAACATTTGACTCACCCTGTACAACAATAACCTTTTCTGAAGCCATTTATACTTATTAGCAAAACTTGCTAATTTTCTTTATAAGTAACTAATGAATATCATTTGATCTAGTTGCCTTTCAAATTTAAATTTGTACTCAAAGTATAATTTGGATATTTCAAACAAACCTTCCAGTTCATTCTTTTATTGAGTGGCATACACATGTATATTGTGATTAAGTGATAAATTGGGGAGTCATGAGTTAGGATAGAGCAAAGTGGGAAAAAACTATTTCTTATACTTTACTTTGGAAAGAGAATATTTCTTTCATTTCACGACATAAATAAAGCGCCATCTAGAATGAATACCTTTCAACTACCGTTTGGCTCATATTAACATGGCGGCCTATGGTATAGTTACCATAGACATATGGCGCCATCTATTAGGAATAACTTTCAACTATATATGCCAGGGTGTCTGGCCGTCTGGAAATCCTGGAAATGTCATGGAAATCAGTATTGTCTGGAAATGTCATGGAAATTTAATCTGTGTCTGGAAAATCTAAATAAAATAAAATTAAATGGAAAATTAGGCACTATTGGTGATTTTTAGCCCATTTTGAGTTTTTTTGAGCAAAAAATGCACCTATGGCGCCATTTTCTGTCATTTTTTCGCAGTAATGTACAAAATCCTTCAGATTTTCGCCTGCAGGCCATGAAAATGTTTTTGGACCGGGGGAAAAAAAATGGATTTTTGGGTTGTGGCTCAGGGTAGTTGCCAAATATTGCAGTTTTAATTGCATATGTCAGTAAAAATGAGTTAAACATCACTTTCGTTTGGTCTGGAAAATTGGGAAAATTTTTCTGAAAAACCTGGAAATGTCATGGAAATTTGTTACTGGATTTGGCCAGACACCCTGATATACCATTTCCGCCCATTATAAATATGGCCTAAAATAAAACTGTAATGTTATCTAGTAAAATGGTGCATTATGGAGCACTTTTGTAAGGGGGAACATTCATATTTTTATCTGAAAAAATTATTATTATTATTATTATTCATAATTTAAATTCAGTGCACTCTTTTCCTGAACAGGGTATAGTAATTAAGGGACACCATTAATTAATAATCAGCGAGCTAAATTATTTATTGTTGGACGATGTTTTAATTTAAAAAAACAAGCGTTTTTTTCTGTTGTTCAATTTGTAAATGGCCAGTTATTTGGAAACGGTTGCTAACTGAATTTCCAAATATCTTAATTCATGAAAAATTTGTTCTTACGTACATCCATTATACTTTCGACCTACTTTAGATGATTGGGCACTTTTTATTGAATGAATTTTTAAAGTGAATTGCGATATTGGGAAAACCGAATTTCGGGGCAATGTCTTAGGTGTTTAATGAAAATAAAAAGCGTTTCAAATTCGTTGTATTATTGCATGAAACACAAAATCGAGAGAAACCTAAATGAAAATAAGAGTCAATAATACAATTATAATTATTGCAGTTTGAAATGTGGAGGCCCTTTAAATTTAAATTTGGAAGCAATTCCTGAAAATACATTTTATTTCATTTCGACCTGGTTTACTTATTTAATAGGCCACAACGACATGCGACTGAGTCAAAATTGCTGGCAGGCGGAACAAGGGGTGCATGGGGGGATTAAAGGGGTACCTGAGCAATGGAACTGCATGGATCACATTTTGGGACTTAATTTGGGTGGCCCATCGAATTTGGCGAGACAGTTTGTAATTAGTTCAGCCATTTTTTTTTCTTTAATCAGATGACTGTTATATAGCTAAATTTTAGCATCCTAGAAAGCTATACTGAAGCTTACTGCTTCTGGGGTTTTGTTCATGCACGAATAATATTGCACGAGAAAGATTAAAATTCATAATTCTATGGCAAATAAATTTAAGTTAAAATGAAAATATAATTTCATACATTTTTAAAGTTTAATTTTGGCTATAATTTCACTATTATTTGTAGAGAAAGGTGGCACTAACCTTCAAAAATATTTTATTTTAAAATTCAAATTTTATACAATTATTGTTTGCACAGTTCATATTTAAAAACCATATAAATAATACTATATTTATATGTAATTGGAAATTTAGGATGAATGTTCTCATAAATAGTTTTCGTCCAAGCTAGTTCATGTAAAGAAAATGTGTATATCTTAAATTTACTGATATCATTATATGAAATACAATTTTTTTTGGAAATAATAGCCTATATATGGGTATGTATACGAACATATGTCTATGTACATTATTGTAAACCTTCAGTGAATAAATAACACATATACGCTCTCGTACTTAAAATGCAAATTAAATAAAATTGCAATTGTAAATGCTCAAATTAAACTTTTCTAGATTTCAAAGTTTTAATTTTTAGTTTAAGGTATGTGTGATATCATTTCCATAGCCATCGTAACTTCATCTCGTATTGCCATGCACCTTGTGCCGTCTGTATAGACATGGTATATGTTCTCAAGCTTTATCCGATTCAAATCCAAATTGGAGTTCCAGAAGGCATAATTTGACTGCATCCCATAATTCATTTCTTCCAAAAAAAATAAAAGCTGAGGACACCTACCTATAGTTTAAATATATCTTTCTTCAATTATTTATAGACATTTTTATATCTGCTTGTCAAGTGGGTTCAGGGGGTTTGCATCAGATTACATTTTGAATATCTAATACATAATCATCCCTCGATTGATAATGTTTTTCTCACAATAATGCAGTTATGTTATACTATTCTGGCATACTTCCCATAGACGTTATATTTCTTTCGAAATGCCGTATTTATTTCAAATCAATCAAACGAAACAATTTTTTAAAATCAAGTTTCAAATTTTATTAATTCATTTGCACAGTCACAATATACGCTCGTAAAATAATAACATTCAGTTTGAATTTTTTATTAACATCACTTATTTGAATGATTATAGTTATCGTTGGAAATTTACGAAGAATTTTCTCATAGTTGTAGTCCAAGTCTGAAAAGAAAAACATTTTGCGTCTAGTTAGTAATTTGTAATGTATAATTAGGTCCCACGTATAGTTTTGTTTGTTTTGATATACAATAAGTAGATAACTTGTATAAGAAAATGGGATAAATGCACTATTTTAAAAGTTTACTCAAATGTCACAATTTTAGTTCTTACCCAAATGCAAGCAATTTGAGGTCCATTTCTGTTAACGATCAAATCATCCTCTCCAGCGGCCTCCCCATCGTCCACCACCTCCCCAGCCACCCCCGTATCGGCCTCCTCCCCATCCGCCCCCGTACCTTCCTCCCCCTCCCCAACCACCTCCGTATCGGCCCCCTCCCCAGCCACGTTGGGCCGATGCAGCAACTTCCATTGGATCCAAATCAAAATCCATTTCCTCCTCTTGGGCCCTAATAAAAGCCAAGGAACAAGCCAAGGATAACAAAATTATCTGAAAAATAAAACAAGAAATTTAGGAATTAATTAAAACATTGCTAAGTTTGAATGGTAACTAATTTGGGTGGAGTCAAATAAGATATACTTAAAAATCATCAACAACTAAGTACTGCATGGTAGTAGGCTATTACATGAATTGAAATATTTATTGAGAATTAGGAATATAATATTGCAATATAATATTATATTTCATTAAATTAAACATAATATTATGTAAACGGCTGTATTAAATAGCCCTGACTAACCTTGACTCTCTTGGCAAATTTTGAAATTTCCTTGACTTTTCCTGACAAAATATGGATGAGGTGATTACTTTGAAAGTAGCCCGGTAATGGTAAATATATATTATGATAACACTTTAACAAAATAAGACTATACTACTTTTAGAGGAATTGCTCTTGCTCTGTTGCATAATATAATAGTAAAGTAGTATTGCAATAATTTTTACTTACCAAACCAATTCTTGCCATTTTCAGTTTTTGTCTCTTTTCTAGTGGTTTTGACTTAATGATTATGTTAGTGCTGAGTATATTGACTGGAATGATTTGAACTTTGACTTACGAGGGGTTTTTGTTAAAGTTCTTACCCTGACACGTGACCTATTCGCTGGGTGGTCAGTATAATCTGACCTTGGTTAATTCTAAATTTGGTACCTAGGGTCCTAGAAATAGATAGGCATCCCTCTTTTTTCATGTTTTTTTTTAGCCCCAAAGGGCCTAAAAGTGAACTTTTCCTTAACATTAGCTCCGTGCTCGTACCTCATTGGGGCATTTTCGTGAGAAAGTGATCTTGAGTGGACAGTGTCCATCGTTCTTGACCTTTACCAGGGTTAAATAAAGTTGTTTTTACCAAACCAAGGTGCTTTTTCATGTATCGGTAGGTTTATGTATAATTGGCTTTCTTGTTTGGAAAACATGCAATTCCATGTGTAAAAAGTTCTGCAGAAATATTTACACTAATGATATATTCAGAAAACTAAACGTCATCACGATTCTGCAGAAGCAGATAATGTGTAGAAGCTAGCTTTCAAGTAAGTTACATATATAGGCCATCTGCAGAACATAAATGTACATTTTTCTGCAGAAATTCTTCACCTTATTTCTAAAATGCATTTTCTTCAAAATTTGATACTAAAATAGGTGCTAGTTTGTTAATTTTTCATAATATTTAATACGCATCTTACAATGCAATCGATTTGTGGATTATGCTTATATTGTTGGATTTCCTTGAAATTATCGTCACTACTCCCCTTTCAAAGTGATTTGGTGGAAAATGCAAAGTCCAAACAGGCGCCGGCCCAAAGTCTTTTCCAACCCCGGGCGGCTTCAAGTATTTGCGCCCCCAAACCACAAACATCACATTTGTATTCTTAATTTGAAAGGAAAGGTGTATGATTTACAATATTCAAGGTGTCTGGCCGAATCCAGTATCAAATTTACCTGACATTTCCAGGTTTTTCCAGACAA
>JAQIXP010001399.1:0-18625 GCA_034700285.1 Proteroiulus fuscus | reverse complement strand
GTTAATAATTTTAAAAGTCTATAACCGAAATTAAAACTATTAAAATACACTTGTAGAGAATTAATTTCCGCAAATTTTGATTATGAACTTCCCAGCGCAAGTTCAAATTCACAGCATTTAGGAAGAAAATCAGGGGGTTCCCTCTCTAGGTTAAGTAAAGATGTTATTTTACTTACATTGTCAGTGATTAAAGCCTAAGTGATGGTGACAGCAGTGTCACTGATTATGCGGCCTCGAATGCACATGCAGGAAATAGAGATCATTTATTTGATCATGTTTATGGCCATGATCAGATAAATTACTTTTATTTCCAGCATGAACTACTGTCAGATGATAGCCTTGATTAACTGCTTTCAGATGATGCAAATGATGAAATACTTAAAGCAGTATTAAAAGAATAGTTTGAAAGAATAGAATTGAAAATTGAAAATTGAAATAGTTGAAAGAATAGTTTTAAATGAGCACTGGCAGATGGTTTGTGAGCAAACTAGAGAAGATGATATGCAGTCTATTAGGTTACTTATATTGAATTTACTAACATTGGCAAACAACTACAATAGCTGACTTTTAATGCAAGAAAAAAAATTCTTTCATTTTTAAGAGAAGCTGTTGTAGACAGTGGAGGCCCTAGGTGTGAGTTTTTCACTTTACCACTACAAGAAATTAAACTTAGCTTATTTTAAGGAAAATATAGGTTTTTATTGCCTGTTCACAACTTAACATATTTACGTCAGAAGCTCTTTCATACAGCAGGCATTATATTACCGCAAAGTATTTTACAAGAGTATATGAATGTAGTTTCTTTCTCTTATTGTGAAATATTTTGACATGTCTTTTTTATTATGTCATGGATGACCAATTCCAAAAGGCTATTCAATTGATATCAAATATCAAAACTGAATCCAAATTTTAACAAGCTGTGCAGCAATCTGCCGATGTCATTTACAATAGTGGATAGTGCAAACCTTTAACACGTGTTTCACTATAGTCTACTATAGTGATACTCGGATCATCGTCTATTATGGTGGCTAATGTCTTTGAAAACCTTGTCTGTCTGGCAAGGTCAGCACTATCTGTGCAAAACTACATTTTTGGCATGGAATATATTCTTTACAAATTGAATGTCCTATTGGATTTCCTATCCAGGCCCATAGGCGACACCAAACCAGTGGTCTTCATCCAACCGATTCTGCTACATGAGCAGCCCTTGTCAGTGGATGACTTCAAGCAAATCCAGGATGCAGATCCCCACTGGAGAGAAATCATCAAATGCCTGGAATCCGAACACAAAGACTACTGGATCCAACAACATGTATTCATCAATCGCAGATACACTCTCATCCACGATGTGTTGTACCGGTACCTGAGCGGTCAGGACTCTGTAGACCCATCTCTGTATACCCGACAGCATGGTGCAACGTATTATCTGCTGGAATCATTCCTTGCTGGAAGCTGCACACCTGGGAATTTCTGGCACCAGTCAGAAAATTCTTGTCAAATATTACTGGCCAGGGTTGAGGCAGGAAGTCAGCAAATTCATTGCTAGATGCATCAACTGCCACAAGTTCAACCCAAAGAACTCTGCCGTGGCAAATGATCAATTGTTGCCATATATTCCGGAACAGTTTGAAACCCTGAGTGTTGATCTGGTTGGTCCACTTCCTGAGACTCCCAGAGGCAAAATACATATTCTCGGCAATGGACATCGCAACCGGTTTCCTGGAGATTTTTCCCTTAACATTGGCATCTGCCAAAACCATAATCCGGATCCTGTCACAAGATATTTTCATGCACTACGGGTTTCCGAAGCCCTTACGATGTGACAATGGCACACAGTTTATCTCGGCAGTGATGAAACAGGTCATCAGCAGTATGCAAATTCACTTGCAGTATGTGGCAACCTGGCTACCTCCGGCAAATCCGGTGGAACGTAAGCACCGTGACATCAAGCTGAAGTTGGTTATCACTGTACTAGACCTCCATACAAAATTAGATGTTAACTTGATGGCCATATGCTGGTCGATGAACACTACTCCCAGTTCTGTTACTAGATTTTGCCACATCTGTTGACTTTTGGATGCGAACCGCAACAACCCCAAAACTCCGTGCTGGAATTTAGCGCATTTTGCCATGACCTGGCCTTAACACAGACGCCGGTAACAGAATTCCTATGCAGTATTCTTCATCATTCCTCCCAGGATCTCCGTCGGCAGCAAAATTCAAATCCAACACCGACGGTGTTCCAAGAGGGTGATCCAGTACTCCTACATACTCATGCACAAAGTTTGGCGGCAAAAGGCTTTACTACAAAACTTGCGCCAAAACGTGACAGTGTACGGAGTCTCCAAAATTGTTGGACCCACGGTATACAAACTCTGGGATCCGACGCATTCACTGATGCATTCACTAAATCTGGGCCAGTTCCACAACTGAACTGACGCCGCCGTACACTGCACCGGAGACCATACACAACGTCATACCGACTCCAGTGGTTCATCGTGGGTGACAAGGATTGTTAAGAAAAACTTTGTCAGACGTCCCGGTGGTAAAAGAAACAGCAGCACCGGCTGTGGTTGTGGAAGATTCCATAACTCAAATCCCTCCACTACCAGATGATGCGACAGTTCCACCTGTTCTTGTGCATGATTCGCGACTTCGGCAAGGTCCGAGACAAGCTCCGGCAAGATTCTGTCATCTCAAAATCACGTCACTTAAAGCTGCAATTCACGATTGTGTCGCACTACATTCCAAATTTAGCTTTATATTTTTTTGAAGATTTATAGTCTTACATTCAATCGCAATTTCCGGATATGCCAGAGTGCTGGACCCAGCTTCAAAACATGATGGATCTCCAACACTTCGAGGTGTAAGGTCACCCTGTACCAGAGGGATCTGCTGGGCTGGTGCTCTCATCTCTGACTGAAAGAGAGGAGAGGCAGTGTGTAAACAGCCAGCAGCTGGGGATGACCTCCTTCTTCTTCCCTTTTAGCTTGGGTTTCCTGGGCCAGCATGTTATGTGCCTTGGCCAAATTGGCCAGTTTTGTAATGTTGGGCAACTGCCCCTTTAATAATGAAACATGTTTGTGGCCGCAAATTAGTGAGTCATTATTTTAATTACTTTTCTCACACCGAAAGTAGACCAGAGATGTGGTCCCTGTTGGGCTGAGTGCCACACGGTGGAGGTGCTGGCTTCTCTGTTTTCAATGTAAGAAAATTTTTTCCTGATTATTTGTCAGCTGTTCTACCCAAGTTTTTTAAATTTTTGTGATGTTTTTTGGTGTTTTTGATGGTTTTTTTTCCTCTGCCTAGTCTGTTGGAAGATTCCTTTGTCTTTCATTTGAGACATTTTTGGATATTTCCTCATTTTGGATTTCTAACTATTGCTGAGTAAGTTTTTTTTGAATTTTCTTGCTTGAATTTTTTTCACATCTAGTTGTTTTGGCTAGTTAGTCTATTCTCTTTTTAAATTTAAAATTTTTGTGGATTTTGGCCTTTTTATCCAAAATCCATGCCAAATTTTTTTTTACCTTCCTAGTTTCTCTGGGCTTGGTTGAAGTTTTTTTTCAAATTGTTGATATTCTAAATTATTTGCTGTTTTTTTTGGTTATTTTTGATAAATTTTCCAATGTTAATTCAATTTTTATGAAACTGGAATTTTGTTTTGCCTGCTCATTTTTAGGCTTGGGTTTTTCTCCCCTCTGTCTGGGTTATTTACTTTCTGGCTGCTGCCTCCATATTTCCCCCTATTTCAATTTTGGGACTATTTCTTCTAGCTAACAACAGATGTTTCTTTCCCCCTGTTAGGCCTTTTAGAAGTTATGAATAAAAATTTTTTGTTTCCTCTTCTAATTTATTCTTTTCATTTTGGTAACTATTTTTACTTCTCTGAGGGTAGTTCTTTTTTTTTGCAAAAACATTTTTTTGAATATTTAATTTTTTTTGAGGGCTTCATTTTCCAAGATGGCTGAAGCTAATTTCTCCCAACCTCTTTCCCCTAACTTTTCCATCTGGTATGCTCCAGCTGATCTGGCTGATCTGTCTGCCACTTCAATGTTGACTATCTGTCACTCGGCCTTATGTGTCATACAATGCCTGAGTATGTTCCAGTTCACAATTAGGATCCAACCTCTGCATTTCAGGAGTTTAATTCTTTGGACTTTCAATTTACCAATTTGTCTAATCAAGGTCCATCTGTCTCAGTCAATGAACAATTGCCGCTTTATCTTTTGGACAGTTCTTCGGACTCAGAATAACCGTACATCGTTCCTAATTCTTAATGGCATTAAGGGTGGGCTTCACCCATGTTAATCGCCTATTGAGATTGAAAAGCATGAACAATTTTTTTACCGTTCGTAGTATACAGAATATAAAAATATCTACATGTAGAGGGTGTTAGTATCAAAAAAAGTTACTAATTTGTTTAAAGAAGAAAATTTAAATTAATTAACAAAAAAATAATTACAAAATTGCAAATGTAGACTACCTCTCAGATAAAGTGTTATAAAAAAATAAATACTTATTTGTTTGAAAATTTAAATAGTAACTTTCATAGGTGTTTAAATTATCTAAATTTAAATATTTTTTTAATGATCTCCATTATTTATTGTAATTACTGTTAATGCTCTAAGCTATTATTTGTACTTTTTCGCTAAAATTTTGAAATTTTGCGCTGTACAGTAGCATAACTACTATTTTTTAAGCCACGCCAACTGTAATCTTACTGGTGTCTGGCGTGAAGGGAGACGCGTTGCCATGGTAACGCTGAAAAAGGGTAAACAGCGGTTGGTTTTGAAAGAGATTTTTCTCATTTTTTCGCCTTACTTGTAAAGTAGGTCAGTGCATCTGACAAAAATTAAAAATGGATTTATAGGCCTACATAAAAATAAAACAACAAAGTATAAGCCATTTTTCCAGACGGACGAATGAGTGTTTGGGGGGAAAAAGGAGAGGGAGGGGGAGCGGCATGTCATTACTAAAATTTCTCTTAGCATGTTTAGTACGTCCAGGCAGAATTACAATTGTTTGAAAATTCTTCATAATTGTGAATGACAAAAATGCATTGGATAGCAATTAGCCAAGAGCTATGCATTCTCTGTTACAAGGTACACAATGCATTCTTCTCATTCTTAATTATTTCATTACCAGAAAAGTATTGAATGGATTGTTTTGAGACTTTGCAAATGCATTGCAAGTGCAAACCTTGAAAAATGCATTGGCTTACATGTAACCAATGCCTTTTTGGAAAAAGAATACACATCTTGGAAAAAAAGTAGCACATTTGTACAAAAAAATTCTGAAAAACCAATACATTCAATAGCCCATTGCCAAGGGATGGTCATGTTTTTTAATGAGTTATTTGATACCTTGTTCGATTAACTGTTGTAAATAAATTTTTCTTTTCTTTATTGGTTTTATTTATTTTTTATTGAAGTTTCAATTTTTTAATTGAATTTTTTATTATTATTTTTAATAATTTTAATTTGTATATTTTATTTATTTATTTTTTTTTTTTGCAAACGTCATTTCTAGTGTTGTTGACGTCACTTCCGGTGTTGCTAACGTCACTTCTGGAATCATTTCTTTGGAAAACCAATTTTTTCCTCGGCTCAGGTGCAAAACGAAATTTGCCCTCTAGGCTAGGTGCCAAACAAAAATCCAAGATGGCCACGCACAGTGGGGGCGGCCATGGGCAGTTTGGGCAAGGAATACTACTGCTGTCTCGAGTAGACTAATGGTTTTAGCAGATGAACAGATCAACTGTAAATGTTAAAATATTTAAACAACAAGAATTAAATTGGAATTTTTGGATTGCCAAAATGGTTTAGAATGGTATAATGTTAAAATGTAGGTAAGTTTTTGTGTACATATTTCCTTTAATGAAGTCGCTACAAGTTTTCAGCTGGGCAGCACACAGGGGGCGAGACCAGGGCCCTCCCACCTTCCAAAATTTTTAGAATTACTAGAAAAATGGCAAATTAGGAATGCACTTTTGTTGATTTATAGCCTATTTTGTAATGTTTTGAGCTAAAAATTGCCTGCGGCACTATTTTGCTGTTAGTTTGTAGCCTCAGGGCAACACCTAGGAATTAGGATTTCCAGGCAGTTGGGTAACTTAACCACATATTTACAGGAATCAACAGTTCATTGGATAACAACACAAAGTAGATTTATTCGTAAATATATCACTGCAAATTAAATTTCAGTCTTTGGAACACGTGTAACACATTTTAGAGCATTTTTGTGTTCATGGAAAAATAAATATGTTCTTCATAATGATTAAGTTCTTAAATGAGAAAGGTATAGCGTTTATGGAAACACTTCCAAAATAAACACATATTTAGGAATCCCAAAAAACATAATTAGAAATGTGTATTTGTCATACGTTAATGGAAATGCATAAATATCCATTTTTATAAACACATATATTGGAAATGGGTACATGACACCTAAGTTGGAAGCAAGTTTTAAGAATACTTTAGGTGAAACACTTTAATTTAGAACATTTGTTTAACATTAGTTAGGAACAGTTTTTATAAACATTTTAGTTTGGAATATATTACGGAAAAAAATTCCTAAAAACAAAATTTTTTAGTTGCACAATAGGTCACTAGATAACATTAATTAAAAAATGATATCATATATCACTGAATATATAGACTTGTAAAAATACTATGCAATTTTGATTGGAATCACCTGCAGGCATTGACCTGAAATTATACATATAATTAGGCTTATAATTTTTGCAATTGAAGTTAAAATTGCAAGTTTTTTTGTGTATATTCTAGAAAACTGGCTCTTTTTTAGGGCCACTACATACTGAGAAAGAGATGCCATAAACACAGCATTATACATGCAAATGTATCAATTCTGCAGAATAAAATATTCATATGCCAGACTTATTCAAATTTTTTTTAAATAAAGAGTTCTAAAACTAAATACATTTATAGATTTAAATAAAAGATTAAAATTTACTGACTAAACTTAATTTCTTAAACTTTGCGCTATTATAACATACATTATTCCAAGTTATTCATCAAGCCAATATGTGGAAATGCAGCTAAATTCTTTTAAATTAAGATTTTTGGCAGCAATGTTGGTTTAGTACTATTCACAATGGAAATGCATGTATACATATCAAATTCTGTAAAAAATATGGAAAAAATATGTTTTAGTTTAGTTGATGAAAGGAAATATAAATCAAAATTTGTTTTTGAAAAATAACTTAAATAAGCAAATAAAAAATAAGAATAAAAATGCTATTGTGATGTCAACATGGTAAGAATGTCAGCATTCAGCACGTACACATGTTACAAATGGCATGAACGTGAATGTTCTAAATATGCATGCATTAAGTTCATGTGCTATTTGTTACATGTACATGAGCCAGAAGCTGACATTCTTGCTATGTTGACGTCTGGAATATATACCAAAACACATTCAAAACACTTATTTGCATGATAAGGCAGATTGATGCCAGTATAATTAAATAATGTCTAAATGAAATAATATGTAATAAACTCAATCAGGCATTTGTGAATTATACAATCCTTTGCTGAAAAGAAGATATAATTTTTAAATTAATACATTAACTGTATTTTTTAAATTGTTTTACACTACTGTTTTACATTAGTCCACTGCTATATTTAAATTAACCTATTTAAATTTTCAAATTTATTTTGCTGGCTTTTAAATCATCCCTTCAGATTGCAGATTTTCCTTTTTTTATTTATTTTTATTTATTAGTAGGACAAGTTATTTAAATAATATTTTATACTAAAAATATTTTTGTATGATAGTGCATTTTACCATGATTTTTTCAACACTTAGTTAAGCGGAAAAAAATCACATATCACACATCAGATATCACATTCTGGTTCTTGATGAGGATGGTCGTATAGATCATCGAAACGTCGAATAAATAATTCCCTTTAATACGGACTATTATTGCTTTAAATATTTTTCAATTAACTATAATCTACAAAACTTCTACAATGTTCTCACGTTTAAGTCAAACGTGCCAACCAGACCAATACAGGATGGTTCAAGCGATGATATACATCAACGAGATGATTGCAAAGTCCCAAGCCAAGATTACTTTCCTACAGCGCTGCCGGAAGACGAATGTAATCCCACCAACGCTCCAACTAAAATTACCGGTCGACCCAGCATCCATCCCCAGTTCGGCACAGCGATGCCAAACAGCCATCATCACATCTGCCATCCGCTCATCATACCGGCTTTCACATACACTACAATTGCGATTGAACAACCTTAAATTGCAATTGCCACTAAAAATCAACTTTTTCGATATTAATACTGTGTGCATGACCAAACTTCAGCATGTTTTTCATAGCACCATGGCTTCCTAAAATAACAAATTTGATTTCCTTCTTTCCAAAATCGATAAGAAATCTCCAAATGTGGTACAGTTGAACGACGTCACGGTCAATCTTACTACCACTACTATACCCCCTGACGTACTACAATTACTGGCTCTCGGACCAAAATATAACGTCCACCGGAATAACCACAATCCCCTAGATATTCTTGCCCCCATAGAGGGCTGCCTTTACAACAAACCCGCTTTCTCGGACTCCATGCGCTCACGCCTGGCCCAAATCCTCCATACAATTCCACCAGTACAGGACAATGTTCTGGCCCGTTTAAACCTCAACCCCAAATCCCTTACAGATTTTTTAAAAGCCCACCCCGAGATCCTCTTGCTTAAGGCCGACAAAAGTGGTGCCCCAGTCTTTATCTTACGCGCTGATTACCATAATAAAATGATAAACATGATCTCCGATATCACCACATATCAGAAATCACCTGCACATACCAGAAAGTTAAATAACTCAGTAAGCAACCTTGTCAAATCCTGGACGAACCAAGGCCATATTACTAAACAACAAGCAAAATTCTTGGTCGACCACTCCGGTCTACCATCCCGCATCCATGGCCTTCCCAAAATCCATAAACCTGACAACACATTCCGTCCCATCATCGACTTTACCGGCTCCCCCACCTACAATCTTTCCTCCTTCCTCGCTAAACCCCTACTAAAAGCTGACATCCCAGGTGACCGTTCAGTAAAAAATTCCATTTCTTTCTTGAAAGCACTCAAGGAATGCCCCCCCCATCACAACGGACTATTGCCTAGTTTCATTTTGACGTGAAATCACTTTTCACAAATGTACCCATCGACTTGACATGCCAAGCCATCACCAATTTCTGGCCAGCCATAAGTACACATTCACACATCCCTTTAGCCGATTTCCTTAACGGCATAAAGCTATGTGCAAATGCAACGATTTTCCAATACCAAGGGCAACACTGTAAACAAACCTTTGGCTGCCCCATGGGCTCACCCCTCTCCGGTGCATTGGCAAATTTGGCCATGACGGTATTGGAAACCGATGTTCTGGCCAAAACTCTAGACAAAGACATCCTCCTATATTCCCGATACGTGGACGACATCTTCATGATTATCCACGTCGACGCAATCCCACGCACCCTACAGCTTTTCAACACTTTTCACCCACGAAATGGAACTAGAGCAAAAACTACCTTTTTAGACATACTCACCTACCACACAGACCAAGGCATCTCGACTTCTGTGTACCGTAAGCCCACCACCACTGACGCCTACTTTGACTACCGATCCCCAAGCCCAAGATCTCATAAAATTTCCACGTGCCGGTCACTCATATACCGAGCATACCACTACCTTCCGACAATCACGACCGATCCCATCAACTCAATTTGACTTTCCAATTACTAATCAAAAACCACTACCCATGTCAATTACTATCACACATCTTATATGCTATCAAAACAGCCCCCTCACCATTTGACCCCTTACTACCGATCCGACCGACTACTGAACCAGCACCTGAACACATCTACATTCCTGTCCCATACTACCCCTCAATCCACGCCCGACTACAACAGTGTTTGCCGCCCAATGTCATATTAGCCCCACGTGTGACTAACCAAATCTACAATGGTTTTTCAAAACCCAAAGACCAAATCCCACCCAACCTATCTCGTAACCTTATATACCGCATCCTATGTTCTGGCAGTGACCAATCACCATGTCCCCAGCAATATATTTTGGAAAGACGTCCACAACCTTAACCCATCGCACAGACGTCCACAGAAACCAATTGAAACCTGGCCCTTATCAATCCTCTCTTTTCGACCATATGTGCGATCAGCCCATACCCCACAGAATAAATATTGCCAATGTTCAGATCATTGACCGTGCCCGATCCTCAGCAGAATTATACCTGCTCGAATCATGGGCCATCCGTGCTCACAACAATTTAATAAACGTGGGCAAAGAACTTAAGAATTTCCCCACCCCTACCTTAGTTTGGTCCACAACAGCAGATACCTTCCACCACCTCTAAATCTGCCCCCTCCAACAATCAAACAAAAACCGGCATTGACAACAACAGTCTCCTGACTATGGCAAACCAAAGTTTCACAACTTGCAACCAAACTCAAATCACAAATTCTTCCATCCATTACTGCTCCAAAAACGACAATCTCCCAACCATGCAAAACCAAAGCTCCCCGACCAAAAACCAAACTTCAACCCAAATCACCAATTCTTCCATCCATTACTGCTCCAAAAACAACAATCTCCAAACCATGCAAAACCAAAGCTCCCCGACCAAAAACCAAACTTCAAACATCAACTGCCCATAGTCCACCCACAACAATCCCATTACCGACTTCCTCCACTAACAGCTCCCTACCAATAACTCAGACAAACCATTGCTACCCTACTCGATCTCGCTCATTACTACCAGACACTCAATAATTTTCTCCAATGTCCTTAAAGTATGACTACTTATGAACACACCATTATTTCCACAAGAAAGTAATTTCACTGTTTTTGTCAAGCCCAACTAGAATACCCTTTCTATCATTTACCATCCAAATTATTTTACATACATTGCATGAATTATACCATCCCCCTTAAAATTGTACTGCCCTCCACAAAAGCGCCCCCTCTACCATCTTTCACAAATTAATTTCCTATGACGCTCCCATGACTATTTCCACCACCACTTCCAAATCGTCATTTTTGAGCTAGCCAAAACTGTAAGTTTTTATCCATATTACTCCTTTTAATCTGATAATATTTTTCATATCTTACATTACAATAATGTTTCCCTAATTATTCTAGATGTTAGATCCACGTTTTTAAACAAAATGCCTATATTAACAGCAATTCCAGTATGAGCTACTATCCACCAACAGTAAGCCCACTGCCTACCTATTATTTTCCATTTCCCCACGTTTTGCATTCGTTTCTTTTAATCTTTCCAATTAATTTACAATAAATTAATCAATCTCTAAAACTTCATCACTATCCTCAGCATCAAAATCCAATACTTACATTAAGTTTTCAACTCACTTTCATAGGTTCCACGTGGCAGACGCCCATGTAACTTCACAGATTCCCCAACCTATACCACATCTCCCATTCTGTTAGTAACTGTTATCTTGGATGGCCCTTTCTTCACTAGAGACCCATCCCCATATCCAGCACCCAATAGACACTCTTTAACTATAACTGCCCCTCAGTTTCGCATCATCCTGGACAACATTAGGCCTTACCAGTCACATCCACCCTTTACCACCCCAATGCACCACGTCTGGACATTTGTTATAATGTCAGATATCACATTCTGGGTACTACTTATTTCATTTTTATTTTGTAATATGTTTAAATCATAATTTCTTCATTTCTTAATTTGCCTATTTGAACTTACCATGCTATCACTCATTGTTATGTTAATTTGTTTGAACCATTTAGTTCCTGATGAGGATGGTCGTATAGATCATCGAAACATCGAATAAATAATTCACTTTATTACGGACTATTATTGCTTTAAATATTTTTCAATTAACTATAGTCTACAAAACTTCTACACTTAGTTAAGCTAGATTAATCATTTAGTTTATACCCTATCTATACCAACATAAAAGACATTTCCAGAAATGCATTCAGATGAAAGCATTTAACATCTCATCTGTCTACACTGGCTAGTGTTGAATTGCATTTAAAAAGATAAAGCGCTTCTACTAAATTACTGTATGCCTAGCAGATGATGTACATAACTTGTGTTCTGCCACTGGTTCAAAATGGTTATCAAGTTACCGTAACAAATGATGAGGGTTAGACTTTTCGAATATAGCAATGCATCATGGGTATTCTCCCCACATGCTTTGCAATGCATGCCTTGAAAATGTTGTCACAACACTTTAAAAGAGTTAAAGGTATTTAACACTTGAAAGCATTTAGAAATAAATGCTATTGGCTACACCAAGACAGAAAACTGCATTTTATTCTTAAATGCATTTATCTTTGCCAGTGTAGACAGGGTATTAGTCTTTTAGCATTCCTGAACTTATTTAAGTATGTTTTTACATCAATCCCCCTCTTGCCCTTTCAAGTGTCCTTTCAAAAGTATCTGATTTTTAAAGTTTTGCATGGCTGCACATGCACTAATTGTTTTAAACCTAGTAGTGGCAGATAGGGATTGTTAAATAGGTTTTTCAAAGCAGTATATGGCCTACATGAAATCAAGGAATTTTGAAGTGACTGCATTTGCAGTTGAACATTTCATCTTGAAACAAGTAAGCTTAAATATTTCATAAAGTATCTTCTGATTTGTTTTCATGTATGCTTGTTTAAAGTATAGATTAGTTATTTGCTGAAATAATTTTGCATCACAGGGATTATTAATAACTATAAACTGAAGTTATAAAGTGCTTTTTTGACATGATTCTACATTATATTACACTCCACAGTATACATGTGCTACACTTATTTGCAGAATATTTGTAGCTACTAGTATGTTGTTTTGTGTGTAGTTCCTTTTAGCACAAAGTATGCAAATATTTAAAAGAAAACTTTACCATAGTTAGGCAAATCAGGCTAGGCAAATAAGGGTTAGGTCACTATAAAGGTTAGCAGAATCATAATTTTATCTTAATCATGATTTGGTAAAAAATTTGACAGCATTGTTCAGAAAAGAAATATTATTATTACCAATTCTCATAAATTTGTTAGACAATTCTAAATCATATTTCTGTAATAGTGAAGTGGCTATTGGGATAAATGGTATTAGAATTTCAAGAATGAAATTAAATATTCTGCATTATTATGTTTAGTTTTTAGATCATTACAGAAAACCTTACAAGTGAGTATAAATGGCTTTGCATTAATGTAAGATGTGCCCCTATATTTGAAAAACACAAGAACTCTTGCTAAGTCACATACCAAATCATAGCAATGATTCAAATTTTTTGTAAAATGTGGATATTGCCCCTACAGAGCAAAATCATGGGCAGCACTTAAAATGCATTGTTCTTGGCATCACAAACTTGCTACTGCCAAAACTGTTAATGCAGTACCTGAAATTCAGCAGTGCAAAAACATGGAGGATATGGAATTCAATCAACCTGCCTCTATCTATCCAAGCAATGCAAATCAGGATAAGACTGCAAGTCTAAGCCATTTATTTTGTTCATTCGTTTTGAGGCTCAATGGAAAACATCAAATAAGTCAAGTTGCCATGAACTGTATTCTTGAAGAAATTGGAATACTTTGCTCCAAATTGCAAAAAATAACAAAAACTAGTGTCTTAAATTTGATTAGTAGTTTAAATAATAAACCATTTAAATAATAATCTGAAAAATGACTGTGAACAGCTGTGTAAAACTTTTGAGATTACAAGCATGTGCCAGCAACTCTAAAGTTTTAGAAAAAGGGTTGCATATTACATCAAGAAAGGTGCCATGGTAGAACCCAGGCCAGTGTTTCTAGGTAGGAGCGTGGAACCAAGCATGGAAAAATTGTTGACATAAAAAGATAGGGATGTTATGTTCCTATTCTTAAAATTTTAGAAAGTATGCTACAATGGAATGATGTGTTACATTATGTGCTATATCACATCAGTCCAATGATGATGTATTGAAAGACTGGTGTGATGGCAATTTCTATAAAGTGCACCCAATTTTTAACAAGCAGAGGAATGCTTTGCAAATAATATTACATGTAGATGATGTTGAGTTCGCAAACCCCCTAGGAATGAACACGAAAAAACACAAAATGTCAATTTTCTCATTTAAAATAGGAAATATTCCACTGGAATTACATTCAGTATTGCATACTAAGCAATTAGTTGCTATTGCCATGTCAAGTACTGTTAAGAAATTTAACTATTCAAAAATTTTGTAGGACTTTATCTAAGGACTACAAATTTGAAAAGCAGGATATAAGTTTTGTAATGACCACTATTTTAGCCCCAAGTCAATAGCTCAAAAGCACACTGAATTCTTTCTTGGACTAGCAAATTATAAGACAAGATTTGTTATTAGTAATTAATTGAATGTTTATTCTGGCTATTTAATCCAAATGAAGTCACTCAAAATTGATTTGACCCAAAGTCAATAAATTACTCCCCCAAACTTGTATTGGGATTAATTGTAGACATTATTTAGTCAAAGTTAGACTCAAGCAGAAAAAACAAAAGATGAATAATCAAATGTTTTAGTTTAGGATATCAAACTTTACCAAAATTAATAATAGGGCAAAACGTTTAGTATAAGATTTCAGAATAATTAACTATAAAACTCTTTTTAAGATGCAAAAATATTAATTTAACTGATCACGATGACCTTTAAATTGCGCAATTCGAACAATGCTAAATTACACTAATTTAACAACAAATTATAAACTCTTAAGTACAAATCTATAACAATGGTTAAAGCACTTTGAAAATGAAAGTAATTAGTGGTTAATTAATTTCAAATGGCAGCCCAGTTTTTGCTTTGTGAATGTTCAGAGGGATTGTAAAATTATCCCAGTTTCAAGTTCAGTCTAATTTGTTCGACCTTGCATAACTTATCCTCAAAGCCTGCTTCAAAAAAACATACAGATAACTTCAATTTTTTGGTTTTTGCTTTTGTAAATTCGTTGTGGCAATTTATTGTCTTTTGTTTTGCTTAACATAGTCAAAATTAATCAAATTCAATCTCACCCATTCCTCTCTGAAGTTTCATCTGGAAATGACATTAAAGTAGGTCATTTCTCTTCTTTCGACCACGCCCAGATTGGTGCCAACAATACGTCCCCAAACGATTTTAATTTTGTCCATTTTTTCAAACAGAAAACCGATTGAACTTTTTCTGTTCAATACCATTTTGTAGATAGTTCATTTTTTTCTTCCAAATTCCAATGAAAATTCACTTTTAGATATATTTCCAAATTTTGACCATTGACTAATGTCAGCATGAAGATGTCACTGACCTGGGATCAGATCAGGTGATTCCCAGCTGAGTTTTAAACTCCCACTGCTAATCAAAATGTCATGACCCTCTATTCATTATCTCATACATTTGTTTTTCTAGACACTTTCGAAATTCGATTTGTGCACCCTCTATTTGCCTCCAGGATAATGTTGCTTATATGCAGCTCTCATTGCATTCTTTAAATTTATGCAAATACCCAAAGAATGTACCAAATTCCACACTTATTAAATTGCCTCTGGGAAGTTACAGTTTTAAATTGGAAACAGTAAAATGTTGATGTATGGTGCATTAATTGCAACCCCAGCTGATACACCAGCTTCAAATTCGTTATGGTGGTTTAAGGAAAGAGTAAGTTTTGTGCAGAAATGTTGCCATATTTGCAATGGTGAAAGGTTGGACATATTTAATAAATCGAGTAATTCAGATTTTGAAATTCGTATTCTAGATGATCTTAAAAGGCAGTGTGTTGTGCTAAAGGAAACTGAGAAAGATCAAAGGAAATAATGGAGCAAACTTTATGGTGTGAATCATGAAACACCACTACTGAAAGTGCCAACTATACATGGCAGTACATTACCCGATGCATGTTTTGCTTGAAGGCTTGCTACAATTTGTGTTAAATAATGTGTTAAAAATCTTAATTAAACTTAAAAAATATTCACTTTAAATTGGCTAAATATGCAAACACAGAATTTCCCATTTTCTTACTTAGATAGTGGCAAACCTCCAACATTTGACTCTAAAATTTTGAAGAAGGGGCAAATCACAATGTCTTCATCTGCTATGCTCACTTTAATTGATATTTTGCCTTTGATTTTGTCAAAAATTGTGGATTCTTGTAAACATCATCCTATACAAATCAGGATTCAATTGCATACCTCTGAATGTTAATTGCAGTACATCATACAAAATTTAAAGAATTATTACCACATGTAAAAATACCCCCAAAGTTTCATTATCTCATGCATTTAATTGAACAACTGTTCTGGTATGGCCAACTTTGTCACCATTGGTGTATGAGGTGGAAGGGGCATTTTAATGTCTTGAAATCAAAATAGTGGCAAAATTTTAAGAATTTATGTAAAAGTTTGGCTCAATATCACCAGATATGGATGGCTAAGCATATTTATTCTTGCTTGCATTTTGATAATGAAAAGTTTTTGTCTTCTGGCCCAAGTTTGAAAAAACCAACTCTAGTAGTATTGAGTGATTTGTAGCCAACAATTAGAGGGGATATTTCTGAATAACTCATACAACAAAACCACCTACTGGATGTAGAACAGGAAATGATCACAACAGATGAGTTAAAAATTAATCATGGACTTTGTTACTGGGAGAATGTAGCACTAGTTTTGAATGAACTAACCAAAACTGAACCGAAATTTGGCATTCTTACAAAAATTCTATTACTTGGCAATGATCAACTTTTTTATGTGGATATATGTGAAGAGCATTTCTTTGACAATTTAAACTGTTATAAACTAACCAAAAATAGCATTTCCATCATTGTTGAGCAGAAGGCTTCAGAATCCCTGGCCACTACCAATCTGTGCAATTGATAATTTAATGTTTGTAACACATAAATATGCTTGTACTTTTGAATATGTGTAAATTTCTATGCATCATTTTATTATGCAAATGAAAGCATTACAACCCTTGTTGATAAATTAATAACACTGCTTCTAATATGCTAATAACTGATGCAAAAATATTTTCATGAAAATAACAATATTGTTACTCTTGAATCTTATCGAATATAGTTAAATGAAGGATGCATTGTGAATTAACAGAGGTGGATGATGAGTATGTGGAAATGACTGTCTAAATTATATTCCTTTATCAGAGATGAAGTGCCAGTAATGTGGCTGCTTCCCAGCAAGACATGCATGTGTTGTTAAGTTATGGACACAGTAAAATGCTTTGATCAGTCATTGACTTTAAATCATTTTCCCTTGCATGACTTAACATGCACAACTTAAGTCTTTGAATGAATTAACAGATTAACTAACTACTTCACAGGAACCACAGCTAGCACAGACTATTTCTGAAAATGGTGATGAGTCATTTTTAAGTTTAGTTCATGATTCTGTGGTGTGTTATGATGATACCCATGCCTGCAGTAGTGAGATGAATGCTCCCTGTGATTTGATAAATATATATCCCAGATGTCAGACTCTAGCATGGATATATTAGAGACCAGTTCTATAAACTCAATTAAAGTTGCAAAAGAGAAAATCAATAAAAGTCCAGTAAAATGAAGTTCAAAGTCACAGGAAAAACAGCCAGATTTTATGAAAGTATTATTAGTAAGTTCTGGTAGTTATTATCAACTTTTGATTGTAAAATCATAAAGCATTTTGAGTTCAATTCATGATTTCTTGTTTTATTATTACATTTTTAAATTTTGTTCAATTTTTCAATACATAGAACTTTACCCTCCCAACATTTACTGAAAGTGTCAACAGAGCTTTAAGGATTGGACCTATCCTGCCACTGTGGAATGCATTAACCAGGGACTCTGCAGAGCATTTTGTGGAGCTTTCTGTGTCAACTAAAGATGCATACAGTATTATTGGCCACGAAATGTACAGCAACCCAGGTAGAGATCTTACACATGAACTTGAATGTTCTTGTAAGTTCATGTAAGTTCTTGAGAAATCTTGTAAGATTTTAAGATCTTACATGGTCTTATGCAAGATTATGAAAATGATCTTACTGTTAGGACCAGGATCTTTTAACTATTTTAAGTACTTACCTGTATAGGACTGGTAATACTTACTGGACCAGACAGCCAAAGACAGAAATGCACAAACACAGGTGGCATCCAAAATATTAGAGCAGTCAAAGAGTTCCACACTAGAAGTGAAGCCAATTGTCTTGGAGTTTTGTTACAGCAAGATCATCAGCTGATTGGATGGGAGATGGACTTGTCTAGAAGGGTCAATAATTGACCAATAGAAGCTACTACCTGTTGACCACACCTAAGTAACACTTCCAAGAAATTAGTGAAAAACAATCGTCATCAGATGCACTAAAAATCCTGTCTTCAAAGAATCATCACATCCAAATTGCCGAGTCATGATGCCTCAGTTTTTTCAATGCCATCTAGTAAGTGAAACTGAAAACCAGCAAAAAATGGAAAACTTGAGATTCCCATGGAACCAAAGGTCATCCAGGGATGTGTAACACATTCTTAAAAAGCCCTGGAACCAAGGAACTGGGACACCCCGTATTATTTTGTATCCCTTTTAGCATCAATTAGCTAGTACCATTTTCTAGACTATTCTAGGGGGTT